>JAZHYW010061761.1:0-2500 GCA_037355805.1 Ixodes ricinus
TTTGGATTTGGATTTAGTGGCGTCCCCTTTGTAACGGGTGGCCACTCGCCGGAAATTTCGGCGATGGCCTGCCAAAAAAGGCTTGCTCAGCCTGGTTTCCAGCCAAGACTAGCCGAGTTCTTGTTCTGTTGGAACTTCGGTCGGGTCCACGGCGTCCACGATGTGGGGCAGGTCGACTTGGGTGGAAAAATCGGTTGTCCGGCTTGTGCTTGCACGTCCGGCCCAGCTCGCCTCTCCCTCTGCCACAGCCGCCAGGAAATCTCCCACCACTGCTCGAGTCGGCGCTTGCGTGGTCCCGACGTGTTCCTCGCTGTCATCTCCCTGCTCCGCCGTCCGGAAGCCCAGCGCGTCCGGCAGATGGTCCACCTGGGGCACGGGCTGAGGGCCCGCACTGCAGCACCAGATGTTCGGTTGTCTCCCTGCTGCTCCGCAGGCGACGCAGGCGGTTGGGGCCCCAGTGTCACATCGCGATCTCCACAGCCTGGTCTTGAGGGTTCCCGTGCGTGCCTCGAAAAGCAAGCTGCTGCCCCTGGAGTCATCGTACAGCTGCTCCCGCTCGATCGCCAGCTTCGAGGCCGCGTACACAGTCATTGATGATTTTCGTGTTGCCGACTCCGTCCACCTTCGCGTCTCTGACCTGCTGCACGTGCTTCTTGAGGTCCGCAACCCCTTCTCGGAGCGGCCGGCCGTCCAGCAGGGTCGGTGGTACCTCATACTTCACCGCGAGCCTGGCCACCCGTTTGGTCAGGCGCGTGTTTACACTCCCGTACACGAGGTAGCTTAAACACCCTCCTGGCCCATCGCTTCTCTCCGAGGCCGCACAGACGCCTCTCGTAAGCTCAGCTTAGCCCCCAGCTAGGGATCTGTGGGTTGCCAGACGACAGCGGCCCCCGATCAAAGTCCCACGTGCCAGGACAATTACTCATCGTCCTGGCCCTATGCCTCAGGCAATGCTTGCCGCCACTCCCTCTCAGAGCGGTGAGGGTCCCCACCTTACACCTCACAGCGAGAGGACAAGGCGATGGAGCTATCTGCCAATCCCACAGAACCGCCTCCGCCTTCCAAAGGAGGTACAAAACCTACCGCCGAAAACGGGGATCACAAAAAATAACCTCCTCGTTTCACTGCCTGAACGAATATGGCTTAGCTTCTGTACACTCGGTTACAGCTGTATATCCACGCTTTTAACAGTATATTAATTAAACTGTGAAGTGGGTCATTTTAGTTTCATGCAGGGAAATTGTCGGGGTCTCCTTCACTATAGATGATGTGTATTTGTTACTTAATTAGCTACGCTAAATAGCTCTAGCTTTGCAGGGTACCTATTTCACGTCTACAAATACACAAGTTTTACAAAACTATCACCTCTTGAAAAAGACCGCCCATCTTCTCATTCATTCGGTGGCGTTGCTACTCTTGTGCAGACTGGGATGACATGTGCCCAAATCCCACCACCCTCGAAGCTGTGGCAGCACGAGTTCTTACGGACCGTCTCATTAGTGCTGTTTCACTGTACATTCCGTCATACACTACCGTATATATTCACGGGCTCTAAGAAGCTTTTACTCAATTTCCACAACTTTTAATCTTAGACGATTTTAATGCTCAGCACACCATGTAGGCCAAGGCACAAACTGATTCCCGGGGAAAAATTAGATGGATGAGCGGCTTTTATCGTCTTTAAATTTAGGTCTTTTAAATAACAAAGCCACCACTTTCTAAGCGGCGCACAACTGTTTCACCTGAATTGATTTAAACAATTTATTGCCATTATAGCTTCCTTGCTTGCAGGTTTTAGAAAGTCCATTCGTGCGTGACCACTTTCCAGTTCTTTTAGAGAGTCTGGTTGAAGTTCTTCACAGTTCAGAGACGTATATGCAACAGTTCAGAGACGTATAGAAGAAGACGAGGAAGCCAGCTGGGAATTCAGAAGCGTATCAGAGAAGAAGAGAAAGCCTGCTGGGCATAAGACGTGTTTTTTCCCATCGTCAGAGAGCCGACAGGACCAGTATCACCAACCTTGTCTTCGATCGACAGGGTACCCAAGCTGCTCGCTTACAGGCTCGACCGCAAGCTGGAAACCATTAGGGCCCGCTTTCGCGAAGACCACCGCCCCGCTAACACCGGTGCCAACTTTCGGAGTTCCACCACGGGGGTGCTGGACTCCCTGCGTGTTCGGAAATTCGGCCGGATCGTCTGCATGTTGGGCAAGTAGAGAGCCCTCACCAGGCGTTCGAGTCTGGCCTGCTAGAAGTCAGAAGTCCATGGACGCCTCGCGAAGACCACTGTCGCGAAGACTGCTGCTGGGCCTGACGCTCTCACTCACACTCTTCATCATTTCATCATCATCGTCATCATTCCCACGATGAATTTGTATTATACAATTTTATTGTCATTAGCAGTGACACCACATACCTTCGAGGTATGTGCGATTTCCTTTCTGCGGCTACGCGGATCTCGCGAGATAAAATAAATATATCATATCATATCATATCATATG
>JAZHYW010061761.1:7500-10878 GCA_037355805.1 Ixodes ricinus
GAAGTCATGTCGGTCGGAGGTTGGCGACGTCTGCTTCGTGTCTCCAGGTCGGGGGCCGATCCGCACCTCCACCAAAGAATGTTACGGTGAAAGATGGTTTATTTACAGAAGATTAAGGAGGGTTGCAGGAGAAAGATGAGGTGGATGCTTCGACCTTGAGGGATCGGGAGATCGGGCACGTCTTCTTCTCTTTCTCTGCCTGATTGCCCGTCTTCGTTCTCTTCCTCTTCGTAAGAATATATATATATATATGAAATGGGACACTGCACTCAGAATCATAAAAGTAAAAACAGAAATAAAAAATAGGAAAAAAGGACGGATTTTTAAACACACCTACAGCTAATTTAAAATACAACCTGAGCTTTCAATCACAACTTCCTTACATTATGACATAAATACTCAACAGGAAATAAAAGCACTTAAGAAATACATCACTCAGTTAATATTATACAACTATTTCCACCTCCGGCCCTCCTAAGTAATAAAAGAAATCCAATAGTTGAATACAAGTAAATTCTTTTCCACATATCATAGAAAAGCCATAATACATCTAAATAATAGTTCATACTCAATATTCCCCTTTTCAAAATAAACATCATGAACTAGAGCCTCTGTCGCCGTCGTCCACCAGCTAGCAGACACGGAGCCTCCTTTGCTCTTAATCAGACCTATTTATAGATACCTACAAATAATTTCCTTTTTATAAGTAAACGCCCGCACTGATCTTTTCAGGTCCATTCCGATAGCTGTGGCTGTCGTAGTATCACCTGTTTTTTCTTTTTGCGGATTGGCTTTTTAATAAAAATTTTCTTTTTGGTTATATATGGCCCTATTTATTTATTTTTAATTAGTTTAAACCTGTTATACCGTTTGGTGGTGCAGGTAGAGAGACACATTTTATTTTTATTCATTTTAGCTCTCATTTAGAAAAATTAAAATGTGAACGCGAGCTTGGTCAGTTCTAAACAAACTTGGCAGTTGGGCAGACAAAAATGGTTTTAGGTACTCTCCAAATAAAACGGTTTGTTTGCCATTTTTTTGCGACGTGGTCTGCCTTTGATTTAAGACTCTCAAACTAAAAGCTATGCGTTATCTGTTGTAAGGCAACAGGTGCCAAATGAATGAAAAATCGGATTTTAGTTTTTTTCGCAACTTAACAAGCCGGTTCTTTCTGCACATTTTCCATTGTCACAGTGTTTTTTAAAGTTATATTTCGGCTGAAAATCACTCTTCCGAAAGCAAGTAGCAGATGACCACGTCTCCTTTTGGAGATGCCCCTCTAGTTTTATCATACTAAATTTTCTTAACAAAACAAATTCAACACCAGACGTAAAGGCTTGCCCAGTAACAGAATAATCTAAAAAAATTATCTGACAACTATTGTGATAGCATTTTTTCAACCAAGACAATCCCGAGACGACTGTGCATCGCTTTTTCCAGGTGTGTACCATGTGTACTTTAAGTTTTTGTGTTTTGTAACGACAAAATAGCGGTATTGGATGCTGTTCTTTCATTCAATGGTGGTAGCATTGCACAAGCCAATGTTTTGAAGTCGTGTGGATGGAACCATGTGGAACACCATCAAGTGGCTGAGGAAGTTGACATCACTTGAATGATACTTTACGGACCACGCGACATAGCAGGTCACAAAGAGGCCTGCAATCATAGCGATAAGCTCGAAAAGAAGACATGACTTTAGGAATGCCTTCCGAGCTGGCGGCTATTGAAAAAATGACTAAGACTGTTGGTGCCAATAGAAATTTGTTATTCACCTGTTTTTTTACTTTAAACTGAATTATCTCAAAACAGTGTTTTTAGTACATAGGTACCATTTTTTCCTTAACCCTGACATTATAGAGGGTTGATTTTTATTCTACCACCTACATGGGTGTTGAAAGATACTGAACTAGAATTAAAATATGCACTCCAGCAGTTTTTGAGTAATATATTTTTTAATACATAAAAAACCTAAAATTTCAGTAATAAAATAAAAAATAGAAAAAAATACTTATCTTAGATTGTCAAATACCCTAGTTCAGTAAAGATAGAACACTCAAATTTCGAACAAAATGATATATACATCACCGAATACTCCTAATAGTCGAGAAAAATAAGCTCAACATGGTAATTAAATGCATGGGTGAGCATAGACTTACCGCGCCCTCTAAAAGAAACAACTACTGTATGATATTTGGATAGAAGCTTACTTTTATTTCGCACTTGGAATGTCTAAAAGAGAAATGCCTTTAGGAGTATGAACTCTTTAAACATCAATAAGCGGTGCAACCAGTTGAACAATGAAGGAAGGAGAAATGAAACGACAACTCATCGTTGACTACCAACTATTTTAATAAATCGTCCTCCTCTTCTACTAAATCTTTAGTATCATTTTTTTCTATTTGTGTTTTCTTTATTTTTATTTGCTTAGCAGAGAGGGTGCCCTTCACAAAGAGCTTTTCTGTGGCATTACATATTGAGGCGGAGCCTACATAGCCGTTGTCTATAGTCAAAGCTCAACACCTCCTTGTAAGCTGGAGCGAAGTCCCATGATGCTGGCTTGCTCGTTTGGTTTGCACGGTGTCTGACAATGGCAGCGAGGTGTCCTGTCCTGGAGGGATTTTTTAACGTTGTCATTACGTGCACGGTCAGCGCATGCATCTCCCGGTTCATTCAATATAGCATCGTCCACATGTTAACGGTACGCTGTAAACGACTTTTAGCACGGAAGGTATTTTGTCCTGTAACGAGGTCACACACATGTCTTTCTTGTCCGTTTGTGTCTATTAATCCTGCTGCATACGGAAGGTCTTGTTGTAGCTTTCTCGAGCACAACGTGAACGTTTTTCCGGCTTGCTATTTTTTCAATTTGTGGTGACTCCATTAATGTACGGGATTACTGCAACGGTTTTTTTGTTTTATTTGCTTGTTCTTCACTTGGACATTGTTCCTCTTAATTGCGGTATATTTGTTTTCATTATTATGGAGACCAATAATGTTTCGGATAATCCGCATTGTGAAGTCGAAATTTGGGCATCAAAACTTTGTTGGACTTGATGGGGGCAGGTCTTCTTCTTTAGGTTTGTAGAGAGGGTTGCGATGGCCACCCTTGCTTAACATTTTTGAGTGTTCAATCATAAGCAAGAAACCATTTTCCTGATCATCGTGCTTGGTATTGCCTAAATGCATTATGGCCTGCTTGGAATTTTCAACGCCAAATCAAGAAACCGAATTGATTTATTCACTGGAGTATCAGAAAGGAGGCCCAGTACCTTTTTCACCTGTGTCATGTAATTTTGAGCATCCATCAGTTTACGTTGACTTCGTGGTGCACAATATAAGAAAACCATATACATACTCTAAAATAATCGCCATGGGAGT
>JAZHYW010061773.1:0-14881 GCA_037355805.1 Ixodes ricinus
GAAAGGTGGTAGGGAAATTTAGTGCATCCGGTGATGTGTCCATCAGCGGGGTCGGTGAATAGACCATTTGCTATATTCCCAAGTGCCCCGGTCCACACTTGAGGAATCATGGGAACGGTGTTCCTTTAGCTCCCTAGTGATCGCTAATTTTCAACCAATTCCATGGTTACACAGTTTTTGAACGTAATTTGGAGTCAACCTGAACAAGTGCCTGATAGACTGCCAGGACCTGGCATGTCACTTTTAAAATTTCTCGTCAATTTCAGCATTTTTGATACTGTGCATGCGATCCACCTTTCAACCTGGCTGAGCTGCAGAAATCTCTTACAATATTATCATTGTTTTTTTTTCTACAAACACCTTGTCTTGGATCTGGTCATGTTCATCGTTAATTTTGGCCAGGTTCTTCGTTAATTTTGGCCAGGTTCTTCGACAGCCTGTCTGAACAATGTAGAGAATTGCGAAAAACAGATGAACTCACATGTTTACTGCTCACTGATTTAGTTTCGTGGACACCAACTTTTTAATAATTTAGCAGGCTTGAAAAGGCTCCATAATGATGCAGATAATTAAAAAAAAAGTGATATTGTCTTGTTTTGTTTTCTTTAAAGAAATTAAGTACCTGAGAAATATTTTGATAGTTAATCCTAGGCCGAGGAGGAAACCGACCCTCCTATAGGCCCCTTTAAAGTATTCATTAACAGCATTTTACAACGCTCGCTAAGTAGGAAATAATGTATTTGTTATACACACCTTTGGTTACGGCGTGCTCCGCATATAAGATAACTGGCAGCACCGTCAAGGGAAGTCTCACATTTATCTTCTATGAAAATTGCCAAATGAAATTAAATGGCCAAGAAAAGTCAGCTCCAGCAAATACCAGGCACAACTTCATAGACCTGTTTAGAATTTTTATTTATTTACTTGGACTGATACACTTTGTACTTGTATGTAAATTTCGGCATCACCAGCCACTGAAAGTAAATACCTATCCGGCATCAACATTTCCATACCGACGGACGTTTTGGCCCCAGGTGCTCTCAATTTGTCTGATAGTCTTTTTCACCCAGAAAGTCCCAACTTTTGTGTTCAAATTAATTGCTTTAATTAAATTTTGATATTAAAAGAAAATAATTAAAGCACTTGAATGATTGTAGACACGTGACCGAGCAGTGGGTGTGGTCTCTAAATTTATATTACAGGGAGCTTGCAGAGCCATTCACGAGGACACAAAAATCAAGTTGCAAGTTGGGCACTATAGACCATTTTATTGTGGGTAGCGCCATTTTGAGAGCGACAGAGAAGAGGTAAAAGGGCTACCGACGCTTTCCCCCTTACTGGTGCGTTAGAAAGAGGGAAGTCCCGGATGACAGGCTTCGTCGGTGTTGGGTGTATGCATTGCCCGAACCGTTCGCACTTTCTTCTCTGTTTTAAACTCCGAAACTTAATTAGAGCCACAGGCTTGGATGGTGACAGTCCCCTGATCATTGGGACACCATTGCTCGTTTATAGGGTGCACGAATAACAACATAGAGTGTCGAATACTGTCCGAGGACCTGTGTAGCTTGCACGGAATCCGGCAAGGCGAGTGCGGCTGCAATGAATTTAAAGGGACACTTACAGGGTATTTATGCTCGCCGAGGTTTTTATTTGTACATGACATGAGAGCCCAACTACCCAGAACACAATTTGCAGCTCGAAATTCGTTTTCTTTCTGCCCGAAAACCACTGATTGAGAACTGGCCGTTTTGAGTCGCGCTCACTCTACTCTGTGGTCACGAGCCGTTTTCTATGGTTTAGCCACAACCACCAAGTCGTGGGTCATCGAAGGCACACACTCAATACTGAAAATAGTCTGGAAATAGGACACCCATTTCTTGTGCCTTCTAAAGAGTTGCAAACGCGTTGATTGAAAAAAAAAAAAAAAAAGCTGCACAATCACGTGACTTTTGGTAACTTTCTCCTCTATATTTCTTCTTCCTCCCTAGGCCAGTTTTTGTTTCGGTTTCGAGCAGTTGCATTTTTTGACTTCATTAAAACATATATGGGACGCTGTAGCAAAATATTGATTGGGTAGTGTTCTGACATCATAATAAATTGCCTAACAAGAAAAAAAAAAAAAAACAATTTTTGGGGGCTGTCAGTGTCTGTTTAAACTCCATCGCTTTCCACATGACCCCGATGTCTGGCGGCAGTGGGTTGCGTCCGTAAACCGAAAATACTTTTCCCCAACGCCATCCTCTCGACTGTGCTGGGAACATTTTGTGAATGGGGCGCGCACCGAACGCTGTACCGTCAATGAACCTGGGGTACGCTCGCAAGGTGCGTGCAAGTTTTCTCGTGGTAATTGCTGTTTCAGCTTGTAACTTTTGTTACTGAATTTATCTTAGTATTGATATTTTGAAGTGGTTACACTGACTCGATTTCATTGTCTGCAACACTTAGTTGAAGGCTCATTTCCGCTGCCGAGTGTGGCTGGAAATTGTCGAAAAGTTCTATCGGTTTTCCTGAATCGCGATCTCCTGCACAATACCAGAGAGCCATGAATCTATGTTGACCGTCACAATGTGACTAGATTCATCTTATTTTCAAAATTAGTACATAATGTAGCTGGAAAGAAACCTTTGATTTCTGTTGATTGATCAGCTCGCTCCGGCAATAGCCCCATCTCGACTTTGCTGTTTTCAGTTCTCGACGAAAGACATACTCGTTGACACAGGATCCTCAAATAAAAGAGCCTTCAACTAAGTGTTTTAGATGATAAAATCGAGTCAGTGTCACCACTTCAAAATATCAATATTAGGATAAATTCAGTTACAAAAAGTTACAAGCTGAAACCGCAATTATCACGGAAAACTTGCACGCACCTTGCTAGCTTACCCAAGGTTCATTGATGGTACAGCGTTCCGTGCGCGCTCCATTCACAAAATGTTCCACGCACAGTCAAGATGATGGCGTTGCAGGAAAAGTCTTTTCGGTTCTACGGACGCATCCCACTGCTGCCGAGGTAGGGGTCATGTGGAAAACGATGGAGCTTAAAGACATTGCAGCTGCACCTGCCTTGCCGGATTCCGTGCAAGCTACACAGGTCCTCAGAAAGTATTCAACGCTTTCTGCCGTTATTCGTGCACCCTATAACCGAGCAATGGTGTCCCGATGACCGGGGGACTGTCGTCTTTGAAGCCCGTGGCTGTAATTAAGTTTGGGAGTTTAAAATGGAGAAGGAAGTGCAAACCAAGTTCGGGCAATGCACACACCCAACACCGGCGAAGCCTCTCATCCGGGACTTACACTCTTCCTAATGCACCAGCAAGGGGAAAGTGCCGGTGAGGCCTTCCCCCTCTTCTCTCTTGCCCTCTTTCAGTAAAACGGTCTATAGTAGTCGTGAAGAAAAGGCTAGGTCAGTTGGTGGGCATATTCTGGGAGGCTTCAGGAGTGTGAGTCAACTGCGGAATCATTGGAACTACCAAGTGACTGGTGTACTTTTGGCATTTCCAAGGATGAAGGAATAGACATGAGACTGGCTTGGCTGCAGTATGCAGCCATATCTTTTGGGCGACATATTCAGCTGAGGTCAACATCAAGCATTGTCGGAATGTATTTCTGCCAGGAACGAGAATGCATTTAGGATGTTAATAGCAAGGCAAAGGCTTTTCATTTATGTTGTAGAGAAATTCATCAACTCGTTAACAGTTGCATTTTAATTTTACCTCCTTAATGCGTGTGCTGATTCATATCTGTAGTGCAACTGATTATGGGCAGTATTTAACAAATAAGAAATGGGTACAGATATACCATGTTCACTATCATTGTCCCATTCAGCCTGTATCATTATTCAGATGAGAATGATGTTCTTAAATTCTCTAATTTTCACTCTGCAGAATGCAGTTATAATGTGAAGTACCCAACAAGTTCACCCCCAAAATGTATTAGTAAATTCTGACAACATTGGGGGTAAGTAAGCATTCACCTGACTCAGGTTGGTACATACATTATATACTCCGGTCATTTGTTACCTACAGTGTTAAGCAAAAGCTTTTGTTGCAGACCCGGTGGTTATGAAGCAGATGCTCTTGTGAGTTTCACTTTGAACACACATTGCACTGGCATACTTTTGTTTGATTGGTATTGTACATTGTCCACTAAAAAGTCATCTGAGGTAACTATAGACCAGAGCGAGCATCTGATTTATGTTTTGTGAATAAAATGTTTTTTTTTTTTTCAAATTTTCAATGGAAAAAAAGGTTAGAATATGGAGTTGTAAACACCCTAAAGAATATACACGAAAGCTAAAGCACCTGTTCATGCAAGTCTTTTTTTTCTTCATGTATTTATTATTTGATGCAGATCCTCAGAAAGGTTGGCAGCTTGAAATATCATCTTTATTGTCCAGTGGCTTTCTGCTTCTTGATGCCTTTGGAAGCCTTCTTTTTCTTTTATTTTTACTCTTAATCTGAAAGCATAGGTGACTTTCATCATGTCTAAGAGATTAGGCATGCATGAAACAAATTTCAGAAATGACTGGCCGGGTTGGGGGGGGAGGCATGTAATTTTACACAAGGGTTAATTTTTGGCAGTTCATTTGTCATACTGTTATCTTGGGTATCAGTTTTGCCACAAACAAAAGTTTAAGCGAAAACTCGGTTTTGCTAATGCACAAAACGAATTTGTTTGAAAGCCACGGGTTCAGCTACATAGGCTTTTGATATATTTTACTTTCCACAACTGGAGACCTGTTTGAAAAGTTGTGGCTCCCCACTCTCCGTGAAACCATTGAGCCAGGAGAATTTATCTTCATACTGTCAAAGACGTGCACTTAGCTGTTCACAGATGCTAAGCATATTTTGTTTCAAACTCTAAATTTGGCCACTAATGGCTCTTGAAAGTTTAAGGTTCAAGGTGTTTATATTGGCTAAACATTGATCATATAGCCGAGAGCCTGAGGTAACCAAAGGCAGAAGCCCGTGCAGCAGTGTGCTGGTTACCTCCTCGACTGTATGTTAACAAATGATTAAAGAGAAAATCTAAAATAACGAAGTGGTGATGATGATGATGAGCATGTGCAGGTGGTGTTGCGGCAGTTCTACCAAATTAATTTCAAGCGATGCTGTCATGCGAAATTTTAAGGACGCTTGTCTAGGGTTACTATGCCACATATTAGCGATCCATATTCTGACTTATTTTGCATTTTTACCTAGTTTGTGGCTTTCAGTTACAGTGTGGACTATTGATATAGTTGAACAAGATCCGAATACATTTAGCTATAGCACGCATCCTTGTGCTGGTCGGTACCATTGCACAAGAGACTATGCACACGTTTCATGGCGTGCCCTGGAATTCCGGGTATGTTTTCCTTGCACTGTGCTTGCAGGAGACTGTAAGTACTGTCAGAACCTTATGATAAGGCAGCACCTAAAGAAAAATTTGGCACCTTATCGTCCTGGATATCTGCCTCACATATTGACTCCGACAGTGAGCATGTACTCACACAAACCCAGTCCTAGTCACTTCATACTATATTTGATCAAGTTTGCAAATAGCTTATTTTGGCATTCTACTCGTACAGTTATTTCAGCAGTCTTTAGGCCAAAGCATTTTACTATTAGATTGGAACAGTGGCATCACAAGGGTCAGCGGCGCCATGGCGGCAATAGCCCGCCGCGACCTCCCCCCCCTCCGCTCTCGTGGCCCCGCCTCGACACCCCCTGAGCGCTGCACCCGGAACAATCCCCCCCCCCCTTTGTGACGCCACTGGATTGGAAACACACCATTAGTACCCCAGTTCAAATCGGCGCAAAACACCAAGAAAAAAAAAAAGAGGGACAGGACAGAGCGTTCTGTCCTGTTCCCTCTTTCTTTCCTTGAGTGGTTGTGCTTTTGATTTTTATCAATGTATAGCCAACTAGCCCAACAGTTGACTTCTGGTAGTACATCTTTGTTTTGTAGTTACAGACACATTTCTCTCACCAGTGTTCCCTGCAAAATTCTCAAACATGTTCTGTATACTCATAAAATGAACTTCCTAGTAGATAATAACTTCATTTTTATCAATCAGCATGGCTTTAGTACAAAATGGTCTTGTGAAACCCAGTTATTTTAATTAGTTACAAACCTTAGTAAAAAAATGCACTCACATGTTCAAACAGCTAGGTACTATCTTTCTTGACTTGTCCAAAGCGTTTGACAGGGGACCATACAAACGTCTACTAAGACAACTTGAGTGTTTGAACTTTGGTATTTCTCTTAACTGGATTCGAGAATTTTTAACCAACAGAACACAGGCGGTCTCCTTAAAACCATATTTCCAACAGTATTTATATAAAATTGGGAGTCCTCCAGGGGGCAGTTTTGGGTCCTCTCTTATTCTTTGTTTATATTAATGACATTCCCACTAATATTTCTTCATCAATAAGACTTTTTGCCGACGATTGCGGGATTTATAAAGCAATAAAAAATCGGACAAACTGCCTTTCATTACAGCGTGACCTGGACAATCTTTCCTAAAGGTGATTGATCACTGACAAATGACCATCAACGTTTGATTTTAAAATAAGTAACCAAAAACTGGAAAAAGAAACAAATTAAAAGTACCTTGAGTCATTTTGAACGTTTGATTATAAAATAAGTACCTATCCAAAAACTTGAAACAGAATGAAATTACAAGTACCTTTGACTCATTTTGAATGAAACTGGAGTGAACATGCTCATTATGTGACTAGCAAGGCAAGTCGCTCATTAGGCTTCATGAGACGAAGTCTGAATCAGGCACCACCGGACATATATTTCCTCGCTTACACATCATATGTTTGGCCCCAATGAGACTATGCATGCATTATATGGAACCTTTCACAAAACTATTAATTAATCATTTTGAAGCCATACAAAACAGAAGAGCTAGATTCATTTTCAAAGATTATTCTCGACATACAAACATCTCACAGTTGAAAACTAAAGCCAAGCTACCTCTTCTTTCTACAAGAAGACAAATCTCGCGACTTACCCTCCTGCACAACATTAATTGTAAAAACTCACCTCTGAAGCTGATACTGCTAAAACCGCCTCGTAACATTTTTCCTAGACTAGATCATCATAAAATGTGTTTACAACCATGCCATACAAAACTTTCCCGGTCTTCCCCTTTAGAATTGACACTTACTGAGTGAAATAAACTGCCAGCCGACATTGTATCTATAGAAAACCCTGTGGAATTTAGAAGTGCATGTGAAATGTAGCATGGAAATTGATAAATGTGTTTTCTTTTGCCCTGCCACATTGTATCCAAATTTTGTGTCTTATGTTTATTTGATACGTGCCTTTCATATTCATAGGAAAAAACTGCTTTATCTGAACCGTGTAAAAATTCTCCCTCATGTATGCCCAGCAAGATGCTTGTGAGGTATCAGTAAATGAAATGAAATGTTGATGACTTTATGGAAAAAAGTGGTATCTGAGCCAGTATCTGTTAGTGGAATGGGGTGTGATACTGGGTGGTGCCAATACTGTTCTAATGGTGATTGATTACATCATAAAAATAATTGTGTGATTGCATTGACACAGTCTGCAATTACCACAGAATATATTTATAAGTAAGCTACCGGAGGTTGTGGTAGCATCAGTGTTTGTGTTTTATGAGGCAGCTTGTTATTTGAGCCAAAGCAGCAGATTCTAATCTTGGAAATCTGAACTTCAGTGCTCAGTCATTCATTTGTGGGTTTATGACACCCTCTTTGAAGGAGGGGAGGAAAAGGTGGTTTGGCTTTAACTTTCAGCAGATCAGTCATGTTATCAAAATTGAGAAAAGTTTACTATTGAAACTTGCACAAACATTGTTTTGAAACCTTCAATAAACATTTTATTTCATTCTTTTTCAGAAGCATGCATCTCAAAGCCATATATTGTTTTGATCATAATAATATCTCCATTGAACTTCCAGGATATTTTGATTAATAAAAACAATAAACTATATCACAAATGTATCTTGGTTCTTAAAGGTGCACTAAAGACGTCTCAGAGATCGTCTGTTCTTGGTGATAACTCATTCTACAGGCTCCAAGCATCCTAGAAATCTAAGAATTATGCTTTTGAGGCATCTATTTCCTTATTAAAAATGTGATAGAAGTTCGTGCCACGGCCCTTTTTGTGCGGAAAAATCTGGAGCACAAAATCCAGCGGAGGCGTCGGCGGCATGACGAGGGGCGCACGTCAGCCAATCGCAAACCGCCTTTCCGAGAGAGGTGGCTCGCTTGTACATTGCTCAGCAAAGGAAAAAGTAAAAGCAAAGCAAACATATGGCGCGAGTGCATTGATCCCATTCCATAATGTGGGTAAAACAGTTTTGTGTGTTGTGTTTGTTTACATGAACAATCTTATCACTCAGCTAAAAGCAGTTAGCAAGTAATTGCAAGACATTTATACATAAAAAAGAGAAAAACATAAGAATATAACTATCATGTAAGCACATACCTTAAAATACCGCGGAAGCGCCCACTTTCAACATTTCCCAAACTTGGGAATTCTGCAAATCATACGTTAAGCACCCGATTGGACCCGGACAAGCTCCCATGACTAGATTAACCCAGTGGAACTGTCTCTCTTCATGTAGCAGACGATGCAGCGGCGTGTCGGTTCTCGCTTCTTCTCTGTCGGCGGGATGTGCGACGGGAAGTGGCGCTCAGTAAGCCGCTTCATGTTCAGAGGACATCCTGGCCGCCCTTTCTTCTTGGCACTGCCATTCCCTGAATACTTGGTGATGATCTCGTCAACAAGTTGCAGCCGGTAATCCATGTGGGATGCTCGGCCTCCTTCTTTCTGATAGAGGACAAATGAATTGTATGTCGCTTCATCCAACAAGTGCTGGAAGATCTTCTTGTACGAGATCTTCTTTCGCTTCCGTGGCACTGAGTAGCTAGACAGCATCTGGTCTGCCCTGTCCACTCCACCCATTGTGTGGTTGTAATCCAAGATAGCTTCAGGCTTCATGAGCTGGTTGCCCCTTTGTCAATGAATGGTACCATTTCAGCACTATGCACAGTGGATAAAACCGTTACCAGCTTTTTGTCCTTCCACTGTATCAGCAAACACTTGCCCCTTTGAAAGGCCAGCATATCGCCTTTCTTGAGCTTTGTGGTGGCTAGGCCAGGAGGAAGATTCTTGCGTGTCACTCGTGTTGTGCCATAAACATCGGTTGATCTTTTGAGCAGGAAGTCAACAAGTTCTGGGGACGTGTAAAAGTTATCTGTAGTGATGCAGTAGCCCTTGTCCAAGAGAGGCTCCACAAGCTTCACTACAACTTTTGTTGCCATTCCGAAGCTTTCCGTTGCTACTGACGAGGTCTCCAGGTCGGTGCCTTTTCCCGTATATATTATAGAGTTCCATATATAGCCGCTTTCCGACTCGCACAGCAGGAATGACTTGATGCCGAACCTTGCTCTTTTTAGAGGCATGTACTGTTTCCAACTGAGCCGTCCCTTGAAAAGCAACAAGCTTTCGTCGACACTTATGTCGCGCTCAGGCACGTACAATGTATGGTACTTCTTCACAAGCTCCTGATACACTGGCCAGATTTTTCGGAGCAGAGGTTGAGGGTGTCCTTCCAAGTTCTGGATGGTCGTGTTGTCAACGAAGTGCAGCATTCTCATGACGAGCTGGAAGCGGTTCCCAGGCATTATCTCACCAAAGGCAGGGGTCTCAATCAGGCGGCTTTTCGACCAGTACAGCCTTTCGTTTGGTTTCTTTACAATGCCCTGCAGCATCAAGAGGCTAAAACAAACACGCAACTCTTCACGCGTAACAGGGAACCATTTTCGGAAGCGAGAATGCTTGCCCAGGTTCCTTGAATTCAGCAACTGAGATGCGTACCTGTTTGTCTCAGCTACAATAACATCAAGCAGTTCATCATCGAAGTAAGCCTCATAAAGCTCTAGTGGCTGTGGGGGTGAGCTTACTGTGAACGTCAGTCCCGATGAACCCTTGAATTGAAACCGTGGAGGTCTCGCTGGAATATTGTTGAGGTCTATGCGACACCACGCACGGGAGCTGGCGATCATCTCATCGATACTTTCTTCGTCATCTGACTCGCTGTCGTTGAAACTGTCGTCACTATCTTCTTCACTTGAAGAATCAAAATCGAAGTCAACATCCTCATCACTTTCGCTATCATCTGACGGATGACAATCAACCGCACTAGAACGACGCACGGATGATGCCATGTTTGTTTGAAAGCGCGGGAAAATCTCATGCGAACAGGGCGAGACGCAAAAAACAAGGAGAGCATACAAGGAACGTCTGCTGCCATCTAGTGTGAAAACTGTCATTCAATAAAAGCGTGGATGAAAGAAAGTGCTGCCATCTATGTTTTTAAACAGAAAACGCTACTTGACGAGCTGTGCTCGTCAACAGCCATTTAGAAAGTAGCGAAGTACCCATGACGTGGTGAGCTCGTCATAAGCAAAAAAGTGGCAATCGCTCGTGACGAGCTGAGGTCGTCATAAACCCTTAAAGGGTTAAAAGCAAACTACCATAAATACCGTGCATCTGCCAATTCTGTACCCACTCCTCAATTTTGTAACATTTAAAAAAAATGCACAAAGGACATATCTTTACATATGATTGACCTAGCACACCATCCCCCAGTTTTACACGGTTATCCAAATTTTGACTGGGCGCTTGCTCGGGATATTATGTTAGTATTTCTTGTTAATCCAAAAACACCAGAATATTAATTTAAGAACTCAAGGATTTTTTTTTTTTTTGGTGGGGGGGCTAGCACTTGGATTTATAATTTTTTGTTTGTGTATTTTGGGTTTTATATAGAATTTATTTTGGAGATTATATTGATTTGTTTTTGTGTAGTAGATTTCTGAAAATGCATTCTTATCATTGTTGTAGTAATTATGCATTCTCGTCGCAAGTTTTAAGTTGAAAAGTGTTTCACTGTCCAAGATTTGGCATTTTGCAAAATATCCTAACAAACTGCTTAAATTAGTTCTTGCAGTGGTTCTTTGGCTAATAAGCAATAATGAAGATGGAATTAGATTAATAGAGTTGACACTTGAGCCAACAGGGAAGGAGATTTTTAAGTTTGTATAAGGTGCCAATAGATTGATATGTCTTAGAGCGGGCGTGATTAATATAATGTGTCCAGCTAGGGTCTCTTCAAACCAGACACCCAAAAATTTAAGAAAGGGAACTTTGCTGCAGGAAGAAAGTTTTGAAGTTTTTGCATGTTAAAGCAGTTAGTGAAGTCTTACCACAGGTCACTATAGAGAAAGCTTTGAGGTTACTAACATTATCTGCCAATATTATAATGAAATAAAAATTGTAATTGATTTTGTAAGATACTCCTTAGCATTTGGGTGTACGAGATTTCTTGTCAATAGCAGCCTCGGTAGCTTGGACAGCTTCCAACAAGGAAGAGAAGCAGTCAGCATGACATCATCACCCACACTCTCCAAGATCTGATGCTTCTAGCCACTGAAACAGCATAACAGAAGTAATTACCCAAGAGTAAATGATCTGCTTTCTTCGGTTATGTCGTCCCATAGGTGTTTTGGACATTGAGCAAGTATAAGGAGGCAGTTACCTTTATGGTCAAGTTGAAAAATCAAATCCCCATGGCACTGGAAAACTGAATAATTGTCGTCTTTCATTAATTCTATCCATAAAATGTATTGTCTATAGTCTAAAATATTTTCAGAGCATCTTGTGTGAAGTCTGCACTTTGAGTAAGTCATGCACCCGTATTCACCAGGCGCGAGTAGCGCATGTTTAACCACTGACTAGCGACATCATTGACTAAAATGATCACGTGGCGAGCGATAGTCGCCGCTAAGTGAGCGCTTGGTATTCACCGGTCGTGTTTAGGGTCACCCCGCGCGACTAAAAAGTCGACTAACAAATTTTAGTCATGGGGTAGGGCTAGTTTAGCCGGTGTTTAGCGGGTAGCTAGCGGCTCAGTGCCATGGCCGACTCGTATCACCGCTGACAGCCAGCGCTAACAAAGCACTTACTGTCTTGGAACACTGGGGGGGGGGGGGACACATCTAGAAAGAATTGGAGGAGCAAATATTGTGTAAATAGCCATGTTCAACGGTCAGAGATACTGCTAAAGAGATCTCAGCAGGGCGCTGGACGAGGAGAAAAAACACATTTACGGGCGCTTCCATATTTGTTTATGTCGCTGGCAATGCGGCTTCCGTGTTTCTTCCTTGCCTTCTTTTTAAAATTTTTCTTTGTAAAACTCTGTGTCGAACAATTAGCCTCTCAATGTAACTTTTTCTTTTTTTATACGATAAAATACCCAGTTACGCTGCGGCGTTTAAGTATGCGTATGTGTGATCTATCTTTTTATGTCGCTTCCGCTCGTGAATACCACAGAACTAGTCGACCCTTAGTCGCTGATTTTTTCTCTTAGTTTGCGACTACTTAGACGCGATACTAACTTTAAAACAGTGCTAGTTAGTCACGACTGGTTAATACAGCTGATGGAGTCTTACTCCCAAGTATTATTTCCTACTACTCCCAACTCAGTTTTAGTGCAAGTTATCAAAAAAAGCTTTCATGCATGGCTTTAACAATAAGAATAGTCTTGGTGAGGAGGAAAATTCATCACATTAAACAGTTAATAGCAATTTCTGTACATGTGAACGGGAGCTACCTCCAGTTTATCTCTGGTCAGCTTAACCGAGGTGTTTTCTGTGGGATTTAGAAGGCTGCACCAAATGTCTTTTTCTGTGCTGTTAGTACCTACAAGCTTGGTCAAACAGCTCAGAATTTTAATCTTTCATCTCTCCACTAGAAAAAAAAGCTAATAAAGTCATAACTGAATTCCTGTCAAGGATGTCAATGTGACATGATATAAGCAGATCAACATGATCAGTCATGTGGTGATGAGCTGCCTCATTACACAAAGAGTGGCACTGCAAAGCATTGGTGGTTGAGTGAGTGCTGGAGGTAAAGGATACCTTGGACCTTCTGCCCCAAGAGAGAGGATATTTGACACTACCAGACCATACTTCTTTTGCAGTGAAGCCTCTCCAACACCAGCATAGTAATCCCATTGTTTCTGAAGCACCTTAGTTACTGCAATGTGTGGAAATAAAATTCTTTAGAGAGGTGATGGGCGCACAATGTAAAGTAATTACAAAGCAGTTGTAACTTACTTTTGTAATAATTTGTAATATACTAGTTCAATTTCTTCTCAGGCTTTTTGGAAAAGCACTTTGGAATCAGGGTGACTATAATCTACAGCGTAGAAAACTGGACATCAGTGGGGTGGCGGAGTGGAGCCGAAGAAAAAGCAAGCTCTGCTGCTATTCGGTTCACTGTACTAATGCACACTTTTTCAAAGTTCTTCGTCTTGTTGAGTACATGAGCACCTTTCTATTTCATTTGAAACAAAACCGAAGCATGCCAAATATAGTAACATGGAAAGGTGCCCCAAAGAAACCTCTGTGCGAACAGAACGCATTGACAGATGAAACCACAGAACGAGATCTAAATATACTCTATAGGAGTTAACAGTTTTATAGTATGTTTATTTTCATAAAAAGTATTATGTATTTTTTTAGATTTCTTCTACTCACTTAGCACTAATTTTGCAACTACCGTATGCACTCACATTGCCTTGAAAATGGGACATGAGGCTTCATTGAGACAAAATGACAGGACGGCAGAAATGCACCTCTGAAACGGGACTGCCCGGCCAAAACAGGACATTTGGTCACTCTATTTGGAATGCAAGCTATTTACAAACAAATTGTGATTTGGCCAGCTCTGCGAAGTACAGATTTGTTTTTCAGCTTGGCACAAATATAACCCCTCCCTGGTTTCCTTTTCTCCCCCTCACTAATCGCACAACTTTCCCAAGGAAACGCATATTCTAGTTTCAAGAATGTGACGGTGAGTTTTAGTGCTCTATGGATGCCTGATGCCGGGCCTGTAGCTGGCGCAGAGGAGTGGGCGGCACAGGTTGCTAAGTGTGGGTGTGTCACCCCCAGCAGTCTGTGGCCGGCAGCGTGGACCCTGACCTGGGCCACTTCCAGCCCATGGTGGCCCTCCTGTGCGGCCACGGCCGCATCAACAACCAGTACCTGGCCGAGGGCCAGCGCTGGGTCTCGGATCCAGACCCCAAGGCAGTCTGCAGCAAGGACAAGCTCAGCATCCTCGAGTACTGCCGCAAGGTAGGCTTCCTTTGTGGAATGTTCTCGTGGAACCTCCAGTCCTTACACTAAATATTGCCGCTGGCTTCTTGTGCAGCTCATTTTGTGAAAAAACATTTCTGTAGAAAATCTGAAAAAAATTCGACTTTAAATTGAGGTCTATTAGAAGCAAAGAACAGCTCCTTCTTTTAAGATGTCTCGGAATTTTCTTTAGGCTATTGGGATTAACAGTTCATAATACGTGGGGGGTAGGGTAGGGGGTAGGGGGTAGGGGGTAGGGTAGTTTTGTGGGCAAATTGACAGAACAGAGAGCTACTTGGGTCTAGTTTTCTTTTGTGAAAAAGTATAGAAGGGCCTCTCTTAAGTAGGAATTGCTACCATAGCACTTTGCTTAACCCTTTGTTTTATTACCTTTTTGTGCTCAAAGGCAGCATACAAACTGATAAGACTTTGCCATTTTAGAGTGTAGCTGAAAAGGATGCATGACCAATGCCTATCAGTGGCCTCTGTCCACTTTATTGGTACAAATGTGTTAAATTTTTTCAGCCAACCTTAATCCTAGCGTTGTCTTTTATGCCCTGAGTCGCCTTCTTTCAAGGTGACGGTACATTATCCAGTGGTGCGTTGCTACGCTTGATCACTGACTGAGGTGGAGCAACCAATGCGCTCGCTCTTAATCTTTCAGTAACCTCTTTCGAGAATGCTAATAGTAACACTGGTGA
>JAZHYW010061774.1:0-10929 GCA_037355805.1 Ixodes ricinus
AGGGATACTACAACGAAATTTCGGCGCTCATTTTTTGGTCTATATGTGTCCAAAAGAGCAGTATCACATGGAACATACCAATATCTTGTTAAAAAAGTCACGAAAAGGAATTTTAAAACGAATTAAACGATTAGCAAGCAGCACCTGGTGGATGTCGCTAACGCCTCGTTTGTAATGCTCGTCTAGGAACCTTGAGAGCTAGTGACGGAAATCGTCTCGCCTCCGGCCACGACGAGAGAAGGGGGAAGGAGGAACTCCCCTCTTTCCGAGAATCCTTTTTGTCTGTCGCAGAAGTCGCTATTGTCCCCCTACAAGATTATAGAAGATTAACCCGTCACTCAAAATTCGTACAAAAGCCGCCGCTTCGGTGGCTGGACCGACTAGGCCATCCTCTCGACGTCAGCCTCGCCGTAGCTTTGCTCGTTTGAGACGACTTACGTCACGATTGCGCTGGGCCTTCTCCAAGCGCTTGCCAGAGTGGGCCGTTTATAACGAAAAATACAGCCACCAGGATCAAAATACAAACGGGCGATTGTCATTTACGGATATTGTGGATCATATTCAACCTATTTTTGAACACGACGGGAATATTTCAAATTTCGTTGAAGTATCCCTTTAAAGGGGTAGTGTAACGAACGAAACCGGAGAAGCGGCACAGCGTTGGAAGACGGCCGCGGGTGGCAGCACCGTCGTTCCGGCTATGGCTCCGGCTTGCGCATGACGTTTCGTTAGTAGATCCCCGACCCGCCCCAAGCGGCAAACACCCCGAAGCTTGACGAGTAGGGGCCCCGCGGAGCTCGGGCGAAACCCATCGCCTATAGACCAGTGTCCGCGCCAATTCCAGGGCGCCGCCATGTTTATCTACGCTCGCGCCACCACGCGGAAAGAACTGGCAGGCAGGGAGGGGGGCTGCGTTGGCGGCGTTGCTTTGGGGAGCTGGATGCGGCAGGCTGTCCGAATGCACCGACACATCGTGAAAGATGTCTTCACCAGAAGCCTTCGCGGCCCGTTCTTCAACAGGGAAGATGCTGTGAACATTCGAGAACCCATCTCGATCAAGAAAACAAGGGAAAACCTTTCTTGTCTTAGATGTTCTCGGTATCTGCTGACCCTTGACATCCGCGTTTCAGTGCGGGTCTCATTGCGAAGTAAATATTTCGCTACCGCTTTCTTGTAGCTTTCAAATGCTTGATTGTTGGCTTCTTGTATACGACATTACATTCGTGGCACGTCTGAGAGCGATTTTCGCGAACTCCTTGCCTTTCTGCGGCAGCGCAGCTCTGCCGAGCCGAAATAAGTGACCGAAACCGAAACCGAAACGAACGTACCATTCGTAGCTAGCGTACGTACACGACGTAAACGACCTGCCGACTGATCACGGAGAAGTGACCACCTCTGTTGTATCCATCACGCACGCCAAACGTACGCATAGAAAAAAATAGTTGCTACACTGGCACTCACTCTTGAGTTCTTGCTCGGAGTGAAGTTTTTCTTCCGAGTGCAACTGTCCATTCTTGCCGAGAAGCTGCATGGGACGAAAACTTGTGGAAGCCGTAGACGTCGCATCCGCACTTGCTTCTTAGGCAATTGCGTGACGGGCAGTGGGTGTCCAAAAGAACCCTGCGTTTCCTCTGGTTGTTCGTACAACCAACAACGGCACAGTGCCGTCCGGACGAATTGCTCTGATACATTACACGGCGGTAAACAAGACCGACGCCGGCAACGTGCTAGTACTGGGAAAGGTCGCGGTCTATCGCCTTCCCCCCCCCCCCCCCCCCCCACACACACACACACACGCTGCGAACGTCTGGGTTCGAAACTATTAATTGCCAGTTCTAAAGGATGGTACTTACTTGAAGGGGGAGCTGGAATTCTACGAGGTACCAGGAGACACTTACTATCGGGTAACGAAGCAGGGTGCCTGTTGGGGCGGAGTCTAGGAACGCTACTGATTAATATTGTGACAGGCGATCAGTTATGATAACAGACGAAACTTCGACTCGTTTGTTCAGAAGTTCGCGGTGATATTTTATTAGCCCTCGTTACAGCACACCAAAGATCATAGGCAGTGAAATTCACATCATGCAGGCTCGTGCGTCATAGTCAAATGAGCGCAGTCGACGACGAGGTGTAATGAGCTACTAAGCTTCATAAGGAAAATGCGCGTGAGAAAGAGTTTTGAGGCAGTCCAAAACACCGATCCAGCAGACGCACGTACACCGATCCAGCAGACGCACGTACGTACGTTTACTCCGGACTTCATGAACCCGACGGCGCAAGATCAAAGCGATCAAAGAGCACCGCCGCCATCGCCACCCGGTTTTCTCTGCACTTTGCGCGACAACGGCACTGCAACGGAGGGCACTCGCCTCGGCGTGAACAATCCGCGAAATAGATTAATTTCCCACTCTTGAAGCCATTCCAAATGATAAATGAAAATACCTCGGCGCTGTAGAACATCTGACGGCACAACGGTGCCGAGCGCCTGCTCGGCATCGTCGTTGCTCGTAAAGGCCTGCTTATTTGTAGTTGAGACGACGATTCCACATATTTCGTGCCACTCGTGGTGCTTGCATTCGTGGTGCTTCGAAGGGCAGGGAAATCTTCTCACGAGGACGTTGAAGACACGCAACACCGGAGCCACCAAAGCAATCGTACAAACCGTCGCCATGTTTGCTTTTTCTTCGTCACTCGCGGCGCGGTCAACTCGTCGCGAGATGTTTTCTGGCTCGGCTAGATGGAAACCAACAGCGGCAAAGTGGCGTATGGACAAACGGCTCTGACATTACGGGCACTATACTCACATACCGCGGTAAACAGGACCGATGCGGGCGAAACGGCAGTCGGCACACCAGCAAAGAAGCCTACGACGGGAAGCAGCTGTGCGGGCCGACGCAGCCCCCTCCGCGCGAGCGTTGGGTTCGTTGGGTTTTGCGTTGGGTTTTGCTCCTTGCGGTCGGGATCTAATTCGGATGGATGGATGGATGAATACGGCTGAGCCCTTTGGATCGGGCGGTAGCTTACGCCACCTAGCCAATTTGTCTTACCATTTAAGCTTAGAATATTTAAATGTGAAAACTATATACACTCTGCCCTGAACAGAAAGTGAGGCTATAAAACCCCCTTGCCATCAGTTAATAAGAAAATACCTAGTTTTCTCGTGCTTTCTGCCACCATTCACTTAATCTTTGCTTGGTAATCTCTACTGTCTTGTAATCCACTTTTCCTTCGCTGTCTCTAAAACCCAATGACTTTATTAAATCTATGTTGTCTTCGGTAGGCATAGGGTGAAGCCCTTTACAGTAGAGTATCAAGTGCTCAGCCGTCTCGTCCACCTCTCCACAAGCAGCGCACACTGTATCCATTTCCTGGTACTTCGCTCTGTATGTTCTGGTTCGCAAAACACCTGTCCTTGCCTCAAACAACAATGAGCTTCCCCTAGAATTATCATAAATGCTTTCTTTGGCAATAACTGTTTTGTTTAATCTATAGCTTTCCAGAGCCCTCTTTGTCTGCATTCCCTCTAGCCACCGATCTCTTTCTGTGGCCTTAACTTTCTTCTTAACGGAGACCTGCTCTTCCGTAACCCCACTATAGCCTAAAAACTTTCCTCTTAATTTCCTAGTGCGCTGTCTCCACTTTGTGTCTATACTCCTCATGTATAAAAAGCTGAAAACCTTTCGTGCCCATTGCTCCCCATCCATTTGCCTCAACCGATCCTCAAATTCTATCTTGCTCGCAGCTTCCCTGCCCTCAAATGACGCCCATCCCATGTCTCCTTGCACTCCCTGGTTTGGCGTTTTGCAATGTGCCCCCAAAGCCAGCCTACCTACTCCGCGCTGTTTTATTTCTAGTCTTGCATGCACTTCGGATTTCATGCATAGCACTGCGTTTCCAAAAGTTAAACCAGGCACCATGACCCCTTTCCAAATCTCTCTCACCACCTCATACCTGTTATAATTCCAAAGTGCTCTATTTTTCATTACAGCTGCATTTCTGTTGCCCTTACCTATTATATACTTTTCATGCTCACTGAGATATGCTGCACCATCACATATCCATACTCCTAGATACTTGTATTTACTAGCTCTCTCCACTGTAATATTCTGTATTTTCAGCCTCTCAACTTCATCATTGTTAAAAATCATGACTGCTGATTTTTCACTACTGAATTCTAAACCTAATTCCTCCCCTTCCCTGCCACAGATGCTCATTAATTCCTGTAAATCTATCCTGTTGTTAGCCATTAGTACGATATCATCTGCATACATCAATCCCGGTAAGGATTGCTGAATTTTTTGGCCTAGCTTACTGTACGAAAGGTCGAATCCAAGCCCACTCTTCTCTAGTCTATCCTCCAATCCTCTCAGATACAACATAAACAGCAAAGGCGATAACGGGCACCCCTGCCTAAGGCCTCGTCCTATCTCTATGTCCCCCGTTGCCTTTCCTTCCCATGTTATAATCACCTTATTATCTTTGTAAATGTTCCTCAATATTGCTGTTAGTCCTTCATCTAGGTTTAAGCTCTCCACTATGTCCCACAGATTCCTTTGGTTCACATTGTCATAAGCAATTCAAGCCCCGACCAGAGCGCCCCTAGCGGCAAACGGGTCAGTTGTACCGGGAGCTTCTGTCAGCCGCTGCGTTGGTTGTGCATTGTGGCGGGTTAGCGCTGTAATTTCTGAGATGGCTATTCCGCACCAAGAAAGCCGCAACAATTGCTGAGTGGTCGACTGCAACAGTACGTGCAAGATCGCGCACGGCACGAAGTACCACATCGTCCCTTCGAAGCCGTACGAGACGGAGTACTGCGCGACGGGTGCGAGTTGTGCGTCCATACAGGTTAGTGGCGTTTCTTACCTTCCAGTTCGCGCTTTGTTTAAGCTGCTGACGAATAATACAATTAACCTGTTTCTATTCTAGCGACGATGGAACAGCATCGACACCGACGGCAAACCCTAAAGTATGCAGCAAATACTTCACCGGAATCGAGAAGCGGAATGCGGCCGCCCACCTAAGCCTACCCTTGGATGTTTCCATCAGCCTCAAGGAAGATAGTCGTGGGAATCGCGGAACGGCGCGAAATAAATCGCCTAGTTATTGTCAAGCTGATTCAGAAATAAACGTACATATAATTACCACAGTCCACTGAGCGCCAATGCGGAGTACGGCGCTCCGTGACATCCACTTGTCCGTCGAAACGGACCTCCTTCACGTCGTACACGCAGCCAGATTCATGAAGGAGCTTTCCCTTCGTCATATTGCTACCACAGAAGAAGCTTTCTGGATTCGTAAACGCCTTAAACCCCGTCGTAATCACTACGGGAACACTGTCCACTGTGCTGCTCATCGTCATTGCTTCACCCCGATGATTCTGCACCGGCTACCGAAGACGCTTTCCGGATTCGTAATCGCCCACTGTCCTCTGTGCTGTTCGTTGCTATTACTTCCCGATGATTCAGCGCCGGCGGCACCGGCTACCGAAGGAACTTTCCGAATTCGTAACTGCCTTAAAGGGACACTCAAGTGGTTTTTGAGTTTGTGTTTTGATGATGACAGCTGAATTTAGACGCCCCAAGTATCCCTAAAAACCAAATAGTATAGTCATACGGTGATTATTTCTTTAATAAAATGTAATTGAAGGCCGCCAAACCTCAGATCCATCCGAAAACGAAACCACTCTCATTGGTCCTCGCACGCTTATCAAAAGTATCTCGGGCCAATGGCGTTGGACGACGTTCCGTCGCGCAGTGATCCCGAGGTGGCCGCATCGGCCGAACCTCTTTGTCATTCGAGCTTCGATCATGGCGGCGTTCTCTACGCTCGAGTATGCCGTTGGAGGTTGAAATTCTTCGGCGGACAGCCGACCTGGGGATGATTTCCTATGACGCCACTCCGACGTGCGATGTGGACGATAGCAGCGCTTCGGAGTCCTGTTCGGGTTCCGAGGACGATGAAACGCAGACCTTTTCGGGCGTTCTTCGATTTGCGGTTGGGGCAAGTCGTAACCAAACCAACGTTTGACATCGCAGCGTTACCTCTGTTACGTGATGTCAAACGATGTCGCCACGTTGACTTTCGCCTCGGGAGGACGGGGGAAGGCTGGTTCAGACATGTGCAACGAGCGCGTACCTACGACTGCGTCCGTTGCAACCGGAGCGACCGGAACGACAGCTCTGCGCCGCGCGTACACACCTGAAATTACTACAAGCACAGCGGGTCGCCGTCAGCTGTTTCAGCGGCCCCTCTAAAAAGGGGACGCACTGCTACTCAATGCCGTAACAGAATAGAGACAGACAGTTTTCTACAGCCTAAAGCTTTATTATTGATTTTTCTTGATAGGCTTGCAGGGTACAGTGGATGAAAAAAAGAAAAGAAAAAGATGCCGTACGCCGTCTTGGACGATCACGACTCTATACACGACATTGCAATAGTACAAATATCGCCACACGCATTTTCTACGATTATAAAAGACAATGTAATCTTAGCAGCGATATAGCAACGTAGAAATATGATTTCGTGATCAGATAGACGTTGCGAGCGTTCAGGATTGCTAACACTAATAACTTTTCTCCGGTGATGAAAACGCGTGAAACTTCGCGTCCTTTATACGGTACGCGCCAGTAATACCTTGAACTTGAGCACACGCATGAAATGCGCCAAATAAGAAATCCGGGCGATGTTCGAGGACACAAATGCTTAGAAAGCACCACTGTAGTCGAAGTAAACAAACACGACGGCACGGGCGCTTCTGCTGTCTTGAGAGTGCCGCCACGGCATCGCCGCACGAGTAGGTGGGTCTTCCCTTCTAGTACGTGCTGGGTTATCATAACGACACACGACGAAAATTCACAGTCAAGGATAGCGCTTCCGGAACGATGAGCTTTCACCACGCCGTCCACGTCGATGATCAACACCGACGCCATGTGCGCGCAGATACGTGCGCTTCCGCGCATCCTGGGGGAACGGGAAATTCACCCCCGTGGAGGACGGCAAGGAGAAAACGTAGTCCCTTGTTTGTGAAACGATAATTGCAGTATCGCGTATTCTAAACTAGAACTATTTTACGTCTTGTGAAATTATCATGCACAACATATTTAAATAAACTGAAAATTGTTTCTTTAGCGAAACTTTACAAAGGCCGCCAAAATTTTCAAACATACGATAATTTCATTGGTCCTCGCAAGTACAGGAAAGAGTCCGCACGTATTTTATTCCTGCGTGATTAATAGGCGGTTCTGCCTTTTAAAACTGAAGATACTCATTCACTGACACTTCCTTAACGCCATCGCACCAAAAAGTAGCTTCCCCAAAAACCGCTTGAGTCTCCCTTTAAATTCTGTCGTAATCACGACGGGGACACTGTCGGCCGTGCTGTTCGTCGCCATTGCTCCCCGATGCTCCTGCGGCGGCTACCGCTAGGTCGCGGCGAACAATAGGCGACCGCCGCGACACGGCCGGCATGCTCGCTTCCTATGGCGAGCTCGGAGCCTCCGCTAGCAGACGAATTCTCCGCAACGCATTGGTTTTCTCTATTTCCGTGCGAGGTGACCAATGAAAAAAAAAATCTGTCACGGATATTCGCTGCTTTGAATGTTAAAAACTAGGTGCCACCTCATAAGTGAACGACATTTTCTTTGCGTAGGAAAGATGTTACAGCTCTCATGGTGCAATTTTGGGCTCTCCCGAAGAAAACACTCTGTAACAACTTATGTAAGCGAGACAAAACACGAATGTACCTTCACAGTGTTTCTTGAAAAAAGGGCAATGCACGAATATGTTTGAACGTAGCCACGTTTCAACTTTACTGAATTCTTATCAATCAATTCGTTCCGTTGTTGCAGTTCCCATTTCTCTTGAATGTCTTGCTTATAACCGTTTTGTCGAATAGGCAAATATGATGAAAAAGCAAAAGGCTATTTCGAACCACGTAAGTTATTGCGATGTTAGTTTGCTCTGAAAGAAGTTGATTGTGCACATGCAAACCTGACGCTATTACTGAAATTAATAAAAGCAGAGTTACAAGAAAAGCAGACTTCTTGCGCGTCCAAAATAAAAGAAAACGAGGAGAGCGTCGTAGTGTAAATAAAGCTGATTTCGGTACAGTGAACTAGAATAGAAGTAGTGGAAAAATAGCCGGCATCCAGGTGAGGCGCTTCGTGTAGAACCTACCAGGTAGCGCTGGTGTTCGATTCCGGAGCACTCCTGCCAGCGAAGTTCGCGCCAAGCGTAGCTGTTTTTGATCTTAGCGGTTCATTAGTGTGGCCTATGTATGCTTTATGGGTGTTTCAACGTCTATGAATTAATGTTTAATGCTTACTTGGGCAATGTAGTGAAAACCGGGGTAACCAGTCTTGCATGCTGGCGCGTAGCGGTGTGGATCCGTCTTCTTTCTCTTCGTTTTCATTGCTTAGCGACAAGACTCGAACCAATGTAATCACAATGCCAAGCCCTGACATTCACGAAAACAAATCGCGAAAACGACCACAGACACCACAGGAACCATCTGAGAACGTACGCGACGCCATATCCCATGTTACAGTAGCCAAGTCCTCCGGATTTCGACAACAGCGCCACTCGCGGCAGTCTACACTTCTGGCTTCACACAGCCAATGGGTCGGCGCCGACGCTTTTTCCACTACCCCTATATTCTAGTTCACTGTAATTTCGGTCACGTTATATGCGGTGCACAAAGCGCCAGGGCGACTAACGTCATCGTCGTCTTCTATCTATGAGCCGGCACCCGTTGGAGCGTCAGCAACTCGTTCCAATTTTTCAAGTCTACTTTCTTATTATTTTCGAGGAGCCGCTACGCCGTCGCGTTCTTTCTTCCTCCTGCATTTATGTTTCTTTTTGTTTCGTCTTTTTCTTTTTTGTTTACTTGAGGCCCAACCCATCGCGTGTTTTGTTTTGCCTTCTTTGGCTTAGTTTTTGCCAGGGTGTAAGATAGACAGGTGGGGAAACGAGAGCCAAATGAGCGACCCGATTGTGTACCCCCCGGGTTTCTCTTTTCCTGTGGCGCCATCTATGTGGAGCACCGCGAACTCTCACTCCGGGTGGCCGACCAAGTGGGGCGACCGGTGGCGACCGGCTAAACTGACGGAAATTTTTTTCTTCTCGCCGCAGCGCCATCTGTCGCAAATCGAGGGTACCCGCAAGCAGACGAGTACACAATCCGGTCACGGCGCTGCGGTAGGCCTCTATGGGCCGTTTCCCCACCTGTCTATCTTACACCCTGGTTTTTGCTCTCTTTCCTTCACTTCGGGGCTTACCACTGATCTCAATGACAATTGCTGGATCGCGTTTGCCCGCTCCGCGAATGCGGTCACTGGCGGCCATCTTTAGGTAGAGTTATATCACCTCTAGCCACGATACAGCTGCTGCAGCCACTTGGCAGCCGCCATCATCCATCCATGTCAGATGGCGTTTTGGCAGTTGTGGTGGCAGGCTGCCATCAAAATAGCGTGGGTGATATTCCGTGATTGATTGAAATTGTTTGACGAAACATGTTTTTGAAACCCGGCGTGAACGGTAGCCCGGTCTTTGAGGACCCGGTAAAAGTTTCACGAAATCGCACAGCACCGGGGAAAAGTAGCACAGCACGCATCAAAAGTCGCATCGAAAGAAGCATCGAAAGCAGACGCCGGTACGTAGTCTGCTTTCGATGCGAGCTGCGCTGCTTTCCCCCGTGCTGCGCTTTCGTAGAACTTTCGCCGGGTCCTCAAAGATGAGGCTACCGTTCACGCCGGGTTTCAAGAATTTGCTTCGTCGAACAACCTCAATGAAGCACGAAATATCACCCACGGTACAGTGTACTAGATCTACGGCTATTTTATGGCAGCCTGCCGCCATTGCGCTGTCCGCCATATTACTTAGATGGCTAGAGATGATATAACTCTACCTAAAGATGGCCGACCGTGGCCGCATTCCGGTCCATAGGCAGAGCTGGTCAAACGCGATCCAGCAATTGTCATTGAGATCAGTGGGGCTTACTACCGCCAGTCCGTCTGCTCACGCTGCGCCCGGACTTCTTGAGGGCTGTCTGCAACTTTGTTGTTGTTATTGTTTTCTTCCGCTGTCGTCTGCGATGACCTCCTATTTTCGCCTTCAATAGACCTATTGCTGTCCTACCCAAGCATCAAGGAGAATGCAGGGATTGGTGTTCCACGCGCCGCACGTGCTGGCCTCAGCAGTAGTAACTTTTCCACAGCAAAAACCTAAAACAAATGGCATCTTGCACGCGCGTTCGTCAATGCTTTCTTTTGGTTATTTACTTCGAATCATTTATACAGGAAAGGCGCGCGTGTGGCGCGTGGAACACCAATCCTGCATTCTCCTTGATGCTTGGGTAAGACAGCAAATGGTCTATTGAGTTTCTAATCCGAAATCTTCATATGCTTTTGTTATTTAATAAATATATTGAAAGGGCAAGCTCGTTACACGTTTATACTCGAACTAATTTTGTCTACGCCGGAACGTCTGCTATGGGTCATCGTTTGTTGATCAACCGGTCGCCTTCGGGCATACACCAGCGCATACTTGGAGAGGGCAGACATGCCATGTGCTGCCTACCACTGCAAACACAAGTTTTTGCGATGTGTTAGAAAATCCTTCTACCGCTTCCCGAAGACCGAACAAACGTGAGTAATTAAGTTACTGCAGCATTTAAATTGAACTAAAACAAACAACTGCAAAAAAAAAAAGTAAGTGAAGCTTGTTTTTATGCTGCTGCTTTCCGTTTTATTTTTAAATTTTTCCATAAGCGCCGCATTGATTGTCGTCGTTGAAGAAGTTTTTTGCTATACTTCGTTTCAGCTTGAGTCCAGACGCAGCCGATGCTACAAGCGCGAGCTCCAGACTTCCAGCGTCCCTGCCAAGCACGCGCCCTCGTGCGTACAGGCACTGTTCAGGGCCACACGCTCGTGC
>JAZHYW010061775.1:0-33973 GCA_037355805.1 Ixodes ricinus
GTTTCCCTGACAGGCAGCGTGAGCTTGTCGCAGCGCACCAGACCGTCAACGTATTGAACGAGATATTCTTAACTTAAATTCAAGACTAAGTGATAGGGAAGATGGGTCATGTCGGGATTATTTGATATTTCACGGTATCCGTGACAGCATTCTTGAAAGGTGGTCTCAATCGGAACATAAGGCGCTGTCTTTCGAATGTTTTGAATAGTGCCGTCTCGCATAAAGACATATCGCTTGCACAAGGCTGGAGGCCTTTGTAAGCGGAAGATCTCGCCCCGTGGTTGTATAGTTTAAATCTTTCAAAACTAAGGAACGTATACTGTGATGCCGTCCCAGACTGAAATGAGATAATCCTTTTTCCGTAGCCGAAGATTTTTTTTCTGAGACACGGCTTGCGAGGAAACGGTTGCTTGATTACGGAAGAAGCCAGGGGCGGTGTTCAAGCTTCGCTGTAACAAGCAGTCTCTAAACGAAAAATGTTTTGCATTTCAATCCTACCAACGATAGCATCTATGAGCTCCTCCTTCTGCTGCTGTTCGTCGAGAAAACAATGGTGCGCTGTCAGTGGCTGAAACGGTGTCTGAGCCAGCTACCGCTTCTTATCAGACGATGAGGGGTGGTGAACGTCCCGATTCCAGCTCAGAAATTTCCATTATTTTTACTTAAATTAGAAGTTTGTCCCCAAACGTGATGACTTATGCTCTGTATGTAGACTCCCGTGATGCCGATATAATAGTTTTGACGGAAACTTGGTTGTCAGCAAAAGATTTCATAATGAGGCTCTTTCATTGTCACAAACGTTACAATATTTACAGAAACGATGGGAATGACAGGTCCGCTGGTGATGTCTTGTTAGCGGTGGCCAATACAGCTGTTTTCTGTTCATGCGCCGATTGCCTGTGCACTTGAGATTACTTGGGTGTGTGTTTGTTTAAATTACAAAACAAAAATGAATATTTAGTGTTAGTTACCGTCCTCCAACGAATAATTAAATGTTTTCATGTTTGTTGCACGATTCTACCAACCAACTTGTTGTACGGTTTCCAGACTCGCCTATCATTTTTATGGGGGACTTTATTTACACAAGTATTAAATGGAGTGCTGGCTACCCTTCTTGTGTTCCCTTTTCGACTGAAGCTCGCGAGTTTATTACGTTATGTACAAATATAATCACTTGGATCAGGTAGTCGCATCTCATACAAGAGTGCCATCGTCATCATCATCTTTGTTAGACGTAGTGCTTACCACTCACCCGCACACTATTTCATCGATATCCTACTTCCCTGGCCTTAGTGACCATTTTGTACTACACTTCACGGTTCATACGTCCAAGGGCTCAATGCTGTCTACAGTAAAACGTATTGGAGGCTACAGTAAGGGTGATTTTAGTTCCATTAACAGAGACCTGTGTTTATTTCTTGAAGGCTACCTAGTAGGTTTTCTTAATCGTTCAGTTGAAAGAAATTGGAATATGTTTAAAACTTTTGTCACTTTCTTAACGAATAAGTTAATACCTTCTGAATTAATTCGCAATCATGCAAGTACGCCATGATACAATTAAACTCTAAAGAGATTATCCAACAAAAGAAAGAGATTATTCCGTGCAGTAAAGGTTAATTCCACAGATATCCGCTGGGCGGCATATTATACTGCCGCTTTCGAATATGACAAAGCAGTAAAAAATGCGAAACATGTTTTTTTTTTTGTAATACCACACTTCCTTCTATGTTCTTGAATAATCCAAAGCAGTTCTGGAACACTGTATACAGCAGTGATCAAAAACATATCTCTGATATTTCCTGATGGGCAAACCATAGACGCCAACGAGTGTGCTTCTTTGTTAAATGAGGCTTTTGTAAAATCATTCTTTGTTCAGAGTAACGTAAGCGTACCTCCACTGCCTCTGCATGATTTCTTACCTATGAACTCTGTTTTTTTCAATGTTGTTGGTATTTCGAGTGTAATAGATAGGCCTAAGATTTCATTATCTACGGGTGTTAACGAGACTAATTTTTTTTTAAACACCCAAATGTAATTGTTTGTTATACTCCATCAGCTATTTTCACAGTCACTAAAAACAGGTATACTTCCTAATGACTGAAGATGGGAAGGTGGTTCCTTTGCACAAGTCAGGTGTCAAACACCATCCATGCAATTATTGTCCTATCTCAATAAGAAGTATCCCATGCAAAATCTTAGAACATATATAATCTGCTCTCACCTGACTACCTTCTTGGAATATAACTACTTTTTCACGTCAGCACAACACGGCTTCAGAAAATGATTCTCGTGTCGAACTCAACTCATCTCCTTTACCCATGATCTTCATCGCTTTCTTGACTCTGGCTCTTACAATGACAGTGTTTTTCTCAATTTTTCGAATAAAATTTATAAAGTTTCTCATTCTCTACTAATTCAAAAACCTCCGTACCTTGAATATTGACCCTCAGATACTCGATTGGATAAACGCCTTTTTAACTAATCGTCTACCATTTGTAAGCGTTAACAGCAAGATTTCCTCTATGGCGTTCGTCTGCTGTTTCTTATTTATATTAACGAACTGGTATTTAACATATCTCCATCAATCTGCTTGTCTCGCTAATGGTTGCGTTCTCTTTCGCAACATCACTGATTAATCTGAAATTGATCTTCTCCTAAAGAATCTTAAACACATAGCTCACTCGTACGACGCTTGGCTGATGGAAATAAATACCAGTAAATGCAAGTCTATGAGAGTCTCACGCCTAATACTAGCTGTCCTACATATTGTTTGATGGATCGAGGCCCCGTACCCTGAGGACAAGGCTAAGCGAGTCAGGTAGCAACCGACACGTTACAGAACACAACAGAGGAATGAATTTAATCAAGCGACATCAACTAAGTACAGCGAGAGGGGGCGCCACAGGAAAGTGGAAGACTATTTACAAAGTCGATGGGTGGTGACCTCTACACATATAACATTAACGGTACACCCCTATCACCTGTTTCCGATTACCAGTACCTCGGCGTCTATATTACCTCCAATCTCATATTGAGTATTTCCTGGAGATGCCATTTGTACCCTAGACTACTTAAAACACTATTTTTTCAAGCACCTTCATCGCTGAAATTAATCATGAACAATTGCCTAGTTGGTTCCAAATTAGAGTAGGCTCCATCCGTGTGAAATCCCAGCCAACATTGCTTTGTCACTGCATTGAAAAGCATTCAAAATCGAGCAGCTCGTTTCATTTTACCTAACTATCATCGCACGTCTAATGTAACAAATATGAAAATAACTATCATTACGCGCCTTATCTTTCAGCCGTAAATATGCTCGTCTCTGCTTGTTTATTAACATCTACCATCACAAATCATTTTTACGCCAGTCACTTATACTCGATTTATCTTATCGCTCCGCTCGCCTCGATCACGTCCATAAGGTTGGCATACCAAGTTAAAATACTAACGCATTTAGTGTGTCATTCATACCTCGCACGTCAACAGATTAGAACCGCCTTTCCGCTTCAATTTCCTTCCTCACTGACGCTGTTCTTTTTAAACGAACATTTAGTAACTGCACCCTTAGTTGATTAATTTCGTTGCCATGATTTTTAGTGTGTGTGCGTGTGTTCACTCCCCTCTAAAATGTACTATGTACCTTGAGGGTAAATAAATAAATAAATAATTAACCTAAATTTTTATAATAGGCACTAATATCTATGCTAGTCATTTTAAGCCAATCTGGTCCAAAATTATGATAATAAAAAAATAATAATCTTGATTTTTCTCGTGCCCTAAAACGGGAATACGGCCTTCTCTTAAATGCACCATCTCGTACAAATGGAAACTCAAAAGCAATAATCCTACTAATCTTCAAAATAAATATTGTAACGATAAATCAAAAACCACTGTTTTTGATTTATCCTCTAATTCTTCTTCTTCCGTTCGTTTTCGTCTTCTACCTTCACCGTTACACTCGCCACTCGCCAATGTGCTGTCCGTCTCGGACAGAAGTAACATGTTCATCGCGTGTTACGTAAAGGTTCAGTTGACCAACATTGGCAGTCAGAGTCCGGTGTCCACCTGGTTGAGGCAGCGTCCGGAAGCTTCTTGAGGCGATATGTTACCGGACGGAGTTGTTTGCTTATTTCAAAGGATCCACAGTACCTTGGCATTAATTTCTCTGATCGCTGTGGGCGTCTGAAATGACTTCTAAGGTGCACTAAGTCCCCCTGGTGGAACGAAGGTCTCCCAGTTACTCTACTTAAACGCCCTGCGTGCAGCGACTGCTTGTGCAGGATGGCCAGTCGAGCTATTCCCCTTGCTTCGGTTAATCGCAGCGGAGAAGTTACAACCATAGTCTTCTACCCGGCGGTTCCATGTCGTCTCGATTTCCTTCTCCTCTGGAAGCGTGGGCCGTCTCCCGTAAACTAGCTCAAATGGCGATTGACTCGTCCTTTCTTGTTGAGACGTATTTAGTGCAAACGCGGCTGTGCAGACGTATCGGTCCCAGTTCTTGTGTGACGCGTTGACTAATACTGCCATTATAGCGACCAATGTGCGGTTGGCGCGCCTGACGAGACCATTTGTTTGAGGAGTGTAGGGTGAGGCGGCTGCATGTTGAATTTTGAAATTTATAAGGGTATCCTGACAGCACGTGACATGAACAATGTTCCTTTGTCAGATATTATCTTCCGCGGAGCTCTATGCCTCAGCATTAGATGGTTATTTACGAAGCTAACAAGGTGCACCGCTGACGTATAGGAAACTGCTTGGACCTCAACCCTCTTCGTTAAGAAGTCTGTCGCCACAGTAATGTGCCTGTTTCCAGTATCTGATTTTGGGAAGGGGCCAAGGTGTTCTATTCCTAATACTTCAAATGAACTCCCTTGGGTTGTATCTGTTGAAGGTCCGGTTTTCCTAAGTTCGGTGGTGTTCTGCGTATTTGACAAATGGTACATGAAGCGACATACCTTCGAACGTCGCCCCTCAATCCCGGCCTCCACAATCTTCGTAAGATCTTGTCAAGCGTTCAATGCTGTCCGAGATGCCCCGCGGTCGGAGAGTAATGGCACATTCCCAAGATATTTTGCTTAGCTTTCTTGGGGACAACAGGAAGTCACGGCCCTGAAGCACTTGAGCCATGGCAAACTAGAACATCTCGTGGCTGGTAATGTTTTTCCGAGCAGCGGAGGCGTCATGTAGAACGTGAAGATGAATCGTTGCTTCGGACCGTAATGAACTGAATTATTTTCGATGCTTTGGCGTTTTCTGATTGCATGATCTGCAGGTCTAAGATTGAAAAAAAACAGGAATAGCTTGTGGCTCCTCTATCGGTTTACGTGACAGGAAATCAGCATCTTGATGGTTCCTCCCACTCCGGTGAACAATAAAGAAGTCGTACTCTTGCAGCTTCATGCCCCATCTTGTTAACTTTGGGGTAAGGTCGCTCGAGGATTGGAGCCACCGCAATGCTGCGTTATCCGTGACCATGGTGAAACGCTTACCATAAATATAAGGGCGAAATTTCTCTACAGCCCACACCACCGCAAAACAGTCCAGTTCGAAACGGTGGCACCGACTCTCTGGTTCACTCAGCTTCCTGCTTGCAGAAGGAGCTCATTCGTGGTTCGACTTGAATCCGGTACATTTTCAAGAAAGTCGGCGGCTTTCCCACGGAGCTGGGCGACCATGGCTGCAGCCTTTCTATGGGAATTCCACCCACTGTGTTCGGCCACCATTTAAAATCCGATAGTAAATGCGCGCCAAGATCCAGGGCCACCAAAAACGGAAGGGATGAGACGCATATCATCGGAATGTGGAGGAGCAAGTCCAGCCTTGGGTCTCACAGCTTTGTGGGGTGGGCGGAGATGTACGGTAGATGTTCCTTGAACTTGTGGAAGGTCACTTGAGTCTCCTAGTAGCATGGTTGGGAGAGCCTCTTCAAAGTGCTGCCGGCGCTCCTGTACAGAGTAGGGGTGCTGGTGAACCTCGGTGAGTGTTTGGCTCACATTCTCTTCAGCGTGAGTGACGCGGGCGGCGAGGTGACTATCGAACTGTTCAAGCAGAGATGCGGCATCTGCCGCGCTCCTCTCCGCCAACCGGTTCTAGAGCTTTTCAGTAAGACCGGCCCACGGTGTCTCCGCTGCTGCTGCGTGGGAGCGGGTATTCATGCTGGTTTGGAAAACCGCTGCCACCACTTGTTACTGGTAAACCAAAAACTCCCTGTTCCACTCTCGTTTCCTCGCCCTCTATTACTTATTCTTCGGTTCATTTTCCTCTTCTGCCTTCACCGTTACAATATGCGTATACAGTGACGCGCTATGAGGTGAGCAAAAGTTCGTCCAACTGACAGCGATATTTATTAAGGATTGTGGAGATGTCAACTTGAGGTGGCAAAATACTGTTGAAGAATGTCTGCAAAGGAGAAAGAGGTGAGATACTGCGTGCTGAACGTATATCAGAACAGGTGAACTGTCTCGTAGCGCAGAAAGAAACATGGAAATTAATTTTACTGATAAGTCAGGAAGAATTAATGGCACCATAAAATCAATGGCACTATTTGCCACTTGAATCCATTCCTAAAAAACAATGCATTAAGGTAACAGTAACTAATAGTCATCCTGAAGGCATTTAAGCCGATTTTACCACAAATATATACTAATAGCCAGCAGCAGACATTCGAGTCATTTTATCCATGAGCAAGTAAATAAAAGAATATTGCCACTAATAAGCACCCATAGCCACTTGCATACATTTCAAGCCAATGAGTTCAAGAAGAGATGCCAGTAGCCAGTTTTAACCATTTGAAGACAATCCCATCTAAAATAAACGATGCACAAATCGTCAAATATAGGTATGTTTAGCAACTTTAAGGCAGTGAGCTCCAGAACAGATGTTTTTAGCCAATGATATCCAGTTGAAGTTAATAAAAGTGTTACGCATAAAAATTGCATCAATTGTCAATAATGGTCAGCCATTGTTATATATGTTGCCATTGCAAGCTAATCTGATCACGAGCAGATGCCAAAAGCCAGAAATAGCCGCTTGAGGGGCAATTCCACCCTTGAAACACCAATGCCAAATAAGTGGCGATGACAGTTTCAGATAGGCATCCACAGCCATTTGAAGCTGATTTCATCATGAACGAATCCGGAATTCATGAGTCACTCGAAGCCAATACCCCCATAAAAACGCAAATAAAACAAAAGTGTGAAAATAGTTGCAATAGTCAGTACAAGACAGCCCGTTCATAGCTAGTCAAATGACTCAAGATAGTTACTAATATCAGAAGTCATTTGGAGACATTCCGGTTTCTTATCATTCCAAAATCACTATTAGTTTAAGTGGTTTATGCAGAGCTAAAATATAATGTGGCGACTAGTTGACACTAATAATAAGTTGGTACCAATATTGTTTATAAATGTTCAAATAATCGAAATAGTGACCAACTGCACCTTGAGCAGAAGCCGATCCGCTCCATAGGTACACAAACAGTACAAAGCAATATGTAATGAAAAGTGGTCCACATTTAAAATAGACCAAGTCGTAAGTTGTAACAAGAAACTGCCATAAACTGATGAACATATTCAATGAACAGCCAGACACCTAGAGTTAGCCATAATTAACCCCTATTACAATATAGCTATTATTTAGCTAATATTAATTATTTAAACGTGACCTGACAGATAAAAAGTCTAATGACTAGAAAATATTACTAATCCCCATTTATATGTAATATTTTCGAACACTGGATTCATAAATTGCAGTTAACTGACTGGCCTATACGCCTTGTGGAACATATGAATTAATAAAAAGTGCCTTACCCAAGTGTTTGACGGTTTCAATCCGAAACTATTTATTGAAGCGAAAGCCTTATATGTCTCATTGCTCAGTCGACCTTCAAAGTCCTCGGGCGAAAACACGTCGACGACACGAAAACGACGAAAATCTGCCAAAAGTGCGTCGAAAGTGCTTCGTCAGAGAAAGCGCTGTTTACGTAGATTCGCTATTACGTCTACGCGACAACTCAGGCAAATTAAAGGCAATAAAATTAAGAAGGATGACAAAGCGAATTTTTAATAGTAATGTGGGAGGAAAATTCTGGAGGACATTACTAATTTCCCTTTATTTTTCGCACCTTGTACACCACTCTCATGCGTACGTTTTTGGATCAGTCTTCTGTATTACTCTCTACGGAATTTAGTAAGACTACCGGCACACGCAGTGATTGAGTTAATATATTGATATGTAGGTAAAGGTCCCTCACGTTGTAGCCCCTTAGGTACGGCCGGGCATGGACGCGGACAATGGCGGTCCCATGTGGCAGTCCCCATGGGCCCATATCGCTGGAGATGACTTAATATACATAAAGAAGGAGCAAAATATCACATGTTAGGTCGTACCTTCTTGATGTCTAGCTTACTTTGCAGGAAAACACAGGAACCTCGAATTGTATGAAACTAAATACCGTTGACAAGCACTCGAGGGACTTCAATTCGTCGCGGCGAAAAGAACAAGCCTAACATTTGGTGCACTTGCTTTCTCCGCTTTCTTTCTCACTCTTTCGCATGGAACTGCCGATGTGAGCGCCCAGGATTTGCCGCGTTCTGCGCCCGTTTTTACTAAAGCAAACACATCGAGGGGCTTTATAGTCTTTACCCCTTTGCATGCAGCGTATGGCATTGTTGTATCCTCATCATGCATAAAAGCAACAAGGCCAAAGAAGTCAAGTTCAGAGCCGTAAATGTAGAGAATTTGTCCATTCATGGGGAACTATAGGAGACAAGTGAGGAGGCGCCATTGGTTGAAAGCGGGCTGGGCGTGTTCCAGAGCGTCTTCGCCAATTCGAATGTGGCCAGCCAGGAAATATTACGCTGGCGCTGGTCACGAGAAACAAAATTAATAAGTGCGTCGGAGTAACTCTCGGTGACTGAAAATATGGGCCGCGTGATGTTTTAATCACAGTCATTCAAGATCACGTTGGAGGAGAGCAACTAGCGGAATGATCGAAGTAATCCGTACGCCAGGCGCCCAGGGCCGGGAATCTGGCGTCCGAGTGGTTACACTCTGTCCGGGGGATCGGTGGCCAACAATAAAGAGAAAAAAAGATCGGTGGCCGAGTGGGCTAGCGTACACCCGCTCGGAGCACGTGGAGCGAAAGCCTCGCGCTGCAGAACAGAAGATCCTGGTTTCAATCCCCACCCCTGCCCGTATCGATCTGGATGAGAATCGTACCGGCGCGCGGTCGTGTATCACTGCTGCGTGATGCACGTTAAAGACCCCAGGCTAGCGGTTGTACAGCACTGGCTGGATTTCTCATCGCCAGCTGAGAGAAACGTCGCCCGTTGAGACAGACCAAGTTCCAGGCTGTATAAAGATACACACAACCCAATTTCTTCTTTTTTCAGAGTTCGGGCGGCACTTTTGTTTTTTACAACTTTCTGCATGATCATAACCAAAATATCACAAGCACCCTATTTTCAATAGGAAGGGGTTACAGAATTTAACTCTTACGCGCTTAATAAAACCATAAACCTAAGATTAACACTGTTTCTCGCTACCACCGCTAGGGGATTCCATTCGGCTTCTGGTCGGTCAAGAGAGTATATTAAGCGCTATTTCTGCGTCTGGTACACGCCCTTGCTCTGCACGCGCCTCCCATTGACCAAATTCTCTATACACGGCTCAGGTCAAGTTTTAATCAATGAATATATCTTGTCTATTTGCATCGGTGAGTTTCGGCAACTTCAATATTGACATGTTAAAGTGGCTTCCAGGCTCATAGGTCTTGCTGAGCATAAGGTTGCACTTGCATGATTGTGCAGGATGTTTTTGGTTGCAGAAGTTGATCTTTTCCACCCAAATGTATGTGTTCATGCCCACAGTGCTCAACTGTAAACAAGTGGTTTGGGAAACGGTGGTAAGTACCTCTTTCTCTGGGTATTTTGCTCGAAATTGTGGCACCCTGCTATGAAGAATATTTCACCGCGCGTCGCCGAGCGAGCGTCTGCATGGCTGAATGGTTTACGTGCTTGGCTCTCGCTCGGAGGCCCCAAGGTTTGATTCTTGAAAGCGGACGCTTAATTTTATATATTGTTTTATTTTATCGTTCTTGTAAGTTCGAGAACTTTGTCGTCTGATCGACGCTGGATTGTTCTAAGCGCCGAACGTTCTACGCAGGATGTTCTACATATCATCGCGGGACGGGTACAAAAGGTGCTCCGAGTGGCGGTCGGAGGTCAGTCTCGCTCTTGTGCTTGATCATTGCTACTCCGGTGACCTTCGACGCCTGCTACGCTACATCTTTGTACTTTCGTTTTCGGCACATGTTCGCCAAACTAAACGTTTAGTTGTTTTTTTACTATTCATTGTCTTATTATCTGTCATTCGTGACATTTTGGTGGAGGTGCGGGGTAACGCAGTCCACAAAGCGTACCCTCCGAAGCCTGTCAGCGCAAGCCAAATCCCCGCTCATGAAAACCATCCGCAGAGGCTACCGAGACCCAAGGAAGCCGCCGTACCAAGGCCTACCCCGTAATTCGAACTTTTGCCACCCAAAACCATGCAACAAACGAGGCCGACGATGGACAACCAGTCGTCGCAGACCCCGACCGCCGCCGCAGTTGTATTCTTACCCATCGCACCGAGGACTTCGACGCCTTTCCGCGTCGAGGTCTGCGAGAACATCGTGGATTGGCTGCAACACTGAAAGAGCAGTGCTTGCAGAACATCTACTTCTCAGTTGGAAGTAACTGCAAGGCACTGGCTGGAGAACCGCCGAGGCTTCTTTGACTTCGTGAGAGGTGTGCAAGCAAGAGCTGAAGAACACGTTTTCCAGCCTACACCGACACGAGAGGGTTGAAGATCATTTTCGAACAAGGAGCCGAGGCCTATGTGAAAGCATAAACAGCTGCTTCGAGGATATTCTCCGGCTGAGTTCCCGCGCCGACCCTTACCGAGGAGAAGGACATGCACCACCTGATGAGGGTGTGAAAGCGAGATATTCGGCGGTCTCATCCGCAATCCCCCGACAACAGTCGACGGGTTTATCAGGAGGTGACAAATATGGAACGTGCCCTACTAGCACGCTCCAGCCACTACCACCGATTCGTCGGCACCCCTGTTACGTCAATTTTCGCATCATTGCGGCTTGACCTGTAGATTGTCGTTGTGGAGAACGTTCCGGTAGATAATTCGTAACGTCGTTCGGGATGAGCACCGACGGCTGCTACCTGCCGATAACCGACCAGCGTCGCTCTCCATCGACAAGGTCGCGCGGGAAGAAGTCCAGAGAGCCAGCCAATTAGAGGCTCCCATCAACGTGGCAGATCCCTAAGAACCCAGACTAACTGATGCCGCAATGGCCCGACGGCCACCGCCTTTTCCTCGCGCCTATGTCGCGCCACCCTTAAGTCAGTCTCGTGCGTCGCAGTACGATCGACGCCACGATGACAATATCCAGCACACCTGCGAGAAGCCCAGTGCACCCCGGAAGACAAAGTGTGGCGAACGGCCGACCAACGCCCTATGTTCTACCAATGCGGGAGGCCGGCCACGTGTACTGAAGAGTTGCAGCTTACGCCAGATGAGGCTGAGAGGTTTCGCGCCAAACAACGTTCGGCCCCGCCTGGGAGAACGACCAAGACACTTCGAGGAGTACCTGCATTATCAGCCGTATTCAAGCAGCGTTCACGCTCACCATCCTTACGACGTCCGGTAAAGCCCCTTCGTCGGTTCCGCCAAGAAAGCTTACCCCACTGCGCCTCCGGGAAAACTACGCAATGCGACGCCTGCAGGTGGCAATGCTAAGGACGACCGAAGTAAGGAGCCTCCAAGAAATCTGGAGCACTCCACTCTCCCGACGCCGCGCATCGCAACGACGCTCTGGGAACGGTGCCCAGAAACCTAAAAGTTGTTATCGACGGCCACGACGCATCGGCCCTCGTGTACACCGGAGCAGCTACCACTTAGTCTTGAGTGAGAGGGCTCTCTCGCCACCTTCGAAAACATCACAATAAAAAGTTACAAAATTTCAACCACCGCAGGACACCTTATTACGCCCGTTGGAAGGTGCACTTCCCGGGTCGAAATTCACAGCATTACGTGCCCTGTGAAATTCATCGTTCTATAAGGCTGTGCCAGAGGTCATTCTCGGCATTGACTTCACTGTGTCAAACGGCGCCGTCATCTACCTTGAAGTAGACAAATTGACGCTGCGGACACCTATTAAGCTCTCAGGGGAACCCAAAAAAACGTCAGTCGCCGTATGAGTCCCTGGCGATCACGAGAACCTGCCGCCGCGATCAAAGTGTTGTCGTACCCGTCATGACCGATGCAGCTACCAGCGGCGAAGTTGTTCTGGAAGGCAACCTTCAGTTGCTCCTGGGAAGAGGAATGGGCGTCGCAAGAGGAGTGGCTGGACTTCAGGATGGGCGTACCGTGGTCCTCGTGACAAACTTCCGACAAGATACGCAACACCTCACGAAAGGTGCCGCTGTGCGCCACGTCGAAGAACTCCGGAATTCCATCGAAATCGCCGCGATTGCGAAAGAATCATCGCTACTTCAGCAAGACAGTACACCGCCAGCGCAGCTCGAGATTGACCCCAAGCTGCGGGCCGGAAACGATGGCAGCTGATTAACCTCCTCGCCGAATACAGCGACAGCTTCGCGACATCGCAAAGGTGTCCTAAACCGCCGCTGCCAAGCACTGCATGCTTTCCTAGGACGACGCGCTCCCTGCGCATCGATCGCCGTATAGAGTCTCCATGAAAGAAGGAGAGGTCATCCAGTGGCAAGTGCAAGAAATACTGAGCGACGAACTAATTCACCCTTCCAGCAGTCCGTGGGCCTCTCCAGTCCCTCTAATTAAGAAGGACGGAACGCTTAGGTTCTGCGTGGACTACAGGCCGCTGAACGCGGTCACGAGGAAAGGCGTCTATCTACTCCTTCGCATTGACGACCCGCTAGACCTGCTGTGCCGCCCTCGATAATCTTCATCGATGGACCTCAATGGCGGCTACTGGCTGATTGAAGTACTCGAACGGGACAGAGAGAATACAGCGTTTGTCATGCCGAATGGACTGTAAGAGCTCAAGGTGATGCCCTTCCGATTGTGCACGGCACCGGCAACTTTCCAGCGTGTCATGGACACCGTACTGGAAGGACTGGAATGGCAGAGCTGTCTCGTCTACCTTGTCGACGTCGTAGTGTTTTCAAGCGACTTCGACGAGCACTTCGCGGTGACTCCGACCTGTCCTCCAAGCCGTGCAGACCACCGGACTTACCCTCAAGCAATTGAAGCGCCGGTTCGCCTCTGACGAGCTGAAGTTCCTTGGCCACGTGCTTAGCAACGATGGCGTTCGCCCACACTCAGAGAAGACTGGCGCCGCTGCGACATCTCCAGCGCTAAAAGACAAGAAGGCCTTGTGAAGATTCCTTGGACTATGTGCGTACTATCGGTGCATCGTTTGCGATTTCGCAAGGATTTTCACATCACTCACAAACCTCACGAAGGACGCCGAGAAGTTCGAATGGTCCAAGTAACAGCGGCAGCCATTCGACGAGCTGAAGCGACGACACCAGACTCCTCCTGTTAGTAGGCATTTCGACCAGGATGCGGAAACCGAGATTCACACGAACGCAGGTAACGCAGGACTTCACGTGGTACTCGTTCAAGTTCAAGAAGGCACCGAGCGAGTCATCGCCTAGGCAAGTCGGACACTGTCCAACGCGGAGAGAAATTACTCTACGACTGAAAAGAAGGTCTTGCGGTCGTCTGGGCAATCACGAAGTTTCGCCCGTACTTCAGCGAAAGCCCGTTCCCCGCTGTCACAGACCACCACCCGCTCTGATATCTTGCAAACCTCAAGGACCCGCCAGGACGCCTCGCTGGATCGAGTCTCCGACTGCAGGAGTTCAACTTGACTGTAATCTACAGCTCAGGCCGCAAGCACAGCGACGCCGATTGCCTGTCCAGAGCCCCTGTCTAGACACCTCTTAGCGGCAGCGACGACGATGACGACGAGTGCTTCCTGGGCGCAGTGGTCAAAGAGACAATTCACGAGGTCAAAGAGACAATTCAGAGCTGGACGCGCTAATCAAGCAGCTTGAAGGACGAGGGAGTACTATCTTCAGTGTCTTCTCGAGAGCCTTGCCGACCTTTGCCATTCGACAAGGTGTACTTTACTGGGAGAACTTCAGAGACGACTCACCAGGGTTGTTGGTAATCCTTACCGTTCTAAGAAATGATAAATCCCAAGCCTGCCATGACGAACTGACGTTCGGATACCTTGGTTACAGCCGTACCTCTGGCCCAAATTCGTGAGAAGTATAACTGGCCCAAGCTCTGGAAGACCGTTCACCTCCACAGACAATCGTGACACGAGTGCTAGCGACAAAAGAAACCGCCGACGAAACTAACAGGTCTCCTTCAGCAGATTGCTCTCGCGACATCACCGTTCCAGCAGATCGGAATGTATCGACTTGGATATTTTCCGCCGTCGACGTTTGGAAACCGCTGAAGAATCGTAGCCACCGATTATCTAATCCGGTGCGCCGAGACAAAAGCCCTTCCGTTGGGAACAGTCGTGGAGATCGCCGAGTTCTTGCGTCGGTTGTCCTTCGACATGGCGCTCCCCAAGTACTCATTACATATTGAGGTCGTCCTTCATGGCGCAGCTGACCGAGGAGATGCTTCGTCTGAGCCACACCGAACTCCGCCGAACCACGGCAGATAATCTGCGAACCAAAGTACTGACGGGGCGGCTCAACGAGACCATCGCCGACATGATCATGATGTTCCTTGACGTTGATCACAGGACATGAGGACGAAGTGTTGCTCTACGTTACGTTTGCCTACAACACTCCAGTTCAAAAACCACCGAAATGACACCTTTCCAACTGGTGTACGGCAGAAAGGTGACAACGATGCTCGACGCAGTGATACCCCACGACCCTGCAGAAGACGAAACCGGCGACACCCAGTTGATAACCCAACGAGCAGAGGAGGCTCGGCAACTAGCAAGACTCCTACTTCAGGACCAACAATGTGTTGAAGCTCGCCGGTACAACCTTCATCGCCGCGACGTCCACTTTCAACCCAGAGACAGAGTATGGGAGTGGATACCGATTCGCCGCCGCAGTTTCAGAGAGAACCTGTTCAAACGGTAACTCGGACCCTACAAGGTCCCTTCGTCCACTCGGGGGTCGTGCTGCGATCTCTATGGCCGTAAACTCTGTTTTAGAGCGCAGCTCTTAGGCGCCCGTTTCCGGCTTGAGCGGCGTCGCCGTCGCCGTCGGCGTAACCGCGCAGTGCATCATGGGAAATATCCCATAATGCACCGCGCGGAAAGGAGGAGGGGGAGGAGGGAGAGGAGGAGGGGGAAGAGGGAGGAGGAGGGAGGGAGGAGGGAGGAAGGGGAGGAGGAAGGAAGAAGGGGAGGAGGTGAAGGATGAAGGAGGAGGGGGAGGAGGAGGAAGGGGAGGAGAAAGGAGGAGGGGGAGGTAGAAGGAAGGGGAGGAGGAAGGAGGAGGGGAGGAGGAGGTGAAGGAGGAAGAGGGGGAGGGAAGAGGAGGAGGAGGATAAAGGAGGACGGGAAGGAGGAAGGGGAGAAGGAAGGGGAGGAGGAAGGAGGAGGGAGAGGGAGGAGGAGGGAGGAGGGAGGAGGAGGAAGGGGAGGAGGAGTTTACCCTCCCTCAGTACCCTTCCCTCCTCCTCCTCAAGAGCTGCGCTCTAGTTCGGCGTTACAGGGAGTTGTAAACGGCTTTCACTTTTTTTTTTTGTAGTACGCTCGGTAGAACTGCATTTTAGAAGCCTCCGAAGTTTGCAATTCGTTTTGTTTGTTTTTCTGTTTTGTTTTCTAGAACGTTCCATCGAGACGATGCGTTTCTAAAAGGGGGGCGTAATGCCACTACCACGCGGCGTCGCCGAGCGAGCACGTGCATGGCGGATTAAAGAAAACAAAAAGCGCGTGCATGGCCGAATGGTTACAGTGCTTGGCTCTTGCGCGGAGGCCCCAGGTTCGATTCGTGGAAGCGGACGGTCCTTTGATGTATTCTTTCAATTTAGCGTTCTCGTAAGTTAGAAATTTTTGTCGTCTGATCGAGCTTCGAACGTTCTACGCGTCGAACGTTCTACGTTCAATGTTCCAAAAACCCACGCTCGTATAAAAGGTGCTCCGCGTGGCGGTTATGGGGCAACCTCGCTCTTGCGCTCGATCGCGGTGCTGCGCCAACCTTCGACGCCTGCGACGCAACTTCTTTGTATTTTTGTTTTCAGCACAAGTTTGCCAAATTAAACGTTTAGTTTTTGCTTATTCGTTGCCTCATCACTTGTCAATAGTGACATTATCCGACCAGCGTACACATTTTTTGGCTAAAATGAGGGCCGGTATTGTAGGAGAAGCGCAGAAGTGAAACTCACTCACACAGAAAATGCAGGCACACCAGAAAAACGGTCACTCCTCGTACACACTCATCGGAGACGTACAGTTACCGCAACAAGTGCAGCACGTCCTCAGCATGGGGCCCAAGTTCGCCGTAGAACCCAAAAAATCGGCACCTGAGCTACTGTCTCTAGTAAGGCAAGTGTCAAGAAGGGCTTCCTTATCTGAGTGTGATAGATGCACTTCAGAGGGCGTAGATATTTTGTCACGATATAAACCTTCTGTAAGTCACCTGCCAATCAAAAAGGTTGAAAATTACCTGATGGAGAATTCTTTAAACATAATACCAGCAGACAAGGAAGGCGGTTTCGTTGTTATGCCCAAAGAGGAGTTTGGGGTAAAAGCCCTTGTAGCTATCGAATCTGTTTTCCAACGTCACGACAACATCTCATTAGCAAAACTAAAAGGTGAAGCCAAAAGGCTCCTTCAGGACCTAAATATAAAAGAGCCTTGCCCCTATTTTGAAAAAAGCAAACAGCTTAGCTTAGAAATATTTTTCAGCGCCAAGACGCACAAGGTTGAGTGTCCCTTGCGCGTTATTGTATCAGAACGAGACACCTGGCAAAAATCTTTGGCTATATATTTACAAAGAAGACTTAATTTATTAACAGTTGATGACCCCTTTTGGTAAAAAACTCAAATGAAGTCATCAGCTTCTTACAAGAACACAGTGCCAACCAATACCAGGCTTTCTCAATTGACATCAAGGACCTTTATTATGCTTTACCTCAAGCACGCCTCTTAGAGTGCATTGAAGACAGCATTGACTCGTATGGTGCCATAGCTTTTCAGAACACCTCAGGACTTTCCCAAAGCAACTTTCTTGATTTGCTCAGGTTTTATCTCAAGTCTACCTTTGTGTTCTGGAACGGTAACACCTACCTCCAAAAAAAGGGAGTCTGCATCGGGTCCTGCATTGCGCCAATTCTCAGTGATTTATTCCTAGCATACCACGACAGACTGCTTCAAAAGAGCTTAGATTCCTCGACAGTGGCAAAGGTTTTTCGCTACGTTGATGACTATTTGATACTCCTGGAAACCAACGAAAAAGACCTCCGGATTCATGTGCCCAATGTGCTCGTCAAGTTTAGGACATGTTTAAACCCTTTGGAGATCACACACGAGCTACCAGAGCTAGGATCCTTAAGATTTCTGGACCTAAGACTGTCCCTTCAGCCCCGTCATGTCTGTTGGTCGTATGAGCCGAGAGGGAAAAAACCACTCCTCAATTATGATTCGGCGCATTCGAAATTGGTAAAGAGAGGAATTGTCAATCAGTGCTTAAAAAACTCTATTTTCAAGTCCTGCCAGCATGCAGGCCTAGCAAGCTTCACAGGACAAGTATCTAGGATACTAAGTGCGGGATATCCTTCACATCTAATAACTTCAGTCGCCGAAAGCCTCCTTAAACAGATTAAAAAAGGACAAATCACATCCCGGAAGCCACGCGTCAGATACAGTAACCAAAGACCGGTAGTCATCCCCTATATTCATAACATCTCTCATAACCTTAAGAAAATTGGGAATCGCGCAAATATTGATGTAGTCTTTTCCGCCCCCATCAAGCTCTCAGGCCTATGTAAAAAAGTTAACGCCATACAAAAAACCAATACCGGCTGCACTAAAAAGCATAAAACCCCATACATACCTTGCTCAGAAGGAGTGATTTATTCCTTTCCCCTTTCATGCGGCAAACAGTACATAGGACAAACTGGAAGATGCATAAATGATAGATTAAGGGAACATAACAACAACATCCGATTAGCAAACTCAGGACTTTTGGGCATCCACTGCCGTGACTGTGGGTGCACTGCGGACTTTAAAAATAGCGCCGTAATTGGAAAGAACCATCACCAATTAACACGTGAGATAATAGAGGCAGCTAACATCATAAAAAAGAGTGACACATGTGTTAGTAGTCCCTCCATAACGCTTACTGAAAAAGAATTGTTATTTCTTGACTCTCGAAGGTGATGTGCGATAGAGATTGCTGTTTGTGTTGTACAAAAGAGAACGAAGTGAGACAAAATTAATACGGGTAAAATAAAAAAGTGAAAGCCGTTTACAACTCCCTGTAACGCCGAATTAGAGCGCAGCTCTTGAGGAGGAGGGGGAGGCACGGGGGGGGGGGGTCACGTGACCTCGGAGAGGGGGGTCACGTGGCCTGGGGGTCACGTGACCTCGAGGAGGGGGGGGAATTTTCCCCGCTAAATTTAGCGGGGAAAATTTTCCGCTAAATTTAGCGGGAAAAATTTCCCGCTAGATTTAGCGGGGAAAATTTTCCGCTAGATTTAGCGGGGAAAATTTTCCGCTAGACTTAGCGGGGAAAATTTTCCGCTAGAATTTGGCGGGGAAAATTTTCCGCTAGATTTAGCGGGAAAATTCTCCGCTAGATTTAGCGGGGAAAATTTTCCGCTAGATTCAGCGGGGGAAAGCAATTTTCCGCTAAATTTAGCGGGAAAATTTACCCATCATGCACCGCGCGGTTACGCCGAGCGCGCGACGGCGACGGCGACGCCGCTCAAGCCGGAAACGGGCGCCTAAGAGCTGCGCTCTAAAAGAAAGAAGGCGAAAATACAATTTGAGATGTAAGTCAGCGCTGACTTGAGTGACCGTTTTTTGGTGTGCCTGCAATTTCTGTGTGAGTGAGTTTCCTCTGCGCTTCTCCTACAATATGAATATCCAACTCGCCCAAGCATCCATTCTAAGAGGGCCGGTAGTCGGTCCTAAGTTTACACGAGTGTCTCCGGCGGCGCAGGAGCAAGATACGATATTGTGCAAGGTTTGCTCGTTGCCCCTCCCAACAGCGTACACTAAAGGTAGCTTTATGAAAAGAAATACCATACGTCGCATGTCATTCCTCTCCCGTTCTGACGCAAACTCCAAACTCTTTCAATTACGCGAAACAACTGCGGAACTTGCGGCTAATGACGTGCATCTGTCGTTGACACTACACAGTACAATGATTTCTTAGTTCTAGCTTTATGAAAAGGCGACCGGCAAGTAAAGCTTAATGCAGCTTGGTGGGTCACTGCCGACCCGCTACAGTGGAAAACAAACACGACATTGGGAGACAAAAAGGATAAATAAATTCCGGGGGACTGTTGCACACAAAGTCGTCTAATGCATGGAATGCAGAATTTAAGAAGCGGTTATTTAAATTTGTATATACGATTTTTGACTTTAGTGTTTGGGGAGTGAACAGATGTTGTTCATTGCCCCCCCCCCCTTAAATGTAATGCGTAAATTGATATCCTTGATATGACGTCACGCGAAATTTTCTCTAAAATTTCCCGGGAAGTTTACGTCATTCTACCCGACGCCACGCGACCTAGTCACGTAACGTGTCATTGTGGAGTCAAGTCGTGGTGTCGCGATAACCCGACATCACGTTGTCTTAAGTAACGTGATGTAATCTATCCGCAAAATTTAGCGAGGATTTCGATGTCAAGGGACCTGACGTCACGTGACTTGATGTTTCTTTAACTGACGCTATCCCGCCTCCCCCGCCAGCTTCCTAGCTTCGATAGTTCTTCGGCGTCTTGTGAGCATGGAGGCTGCGCGCCCAGCAATATGCACGGCGGAAGGCAACGAGTGCGTGCCGAGGGCCGGTCATCCCAACGAGAGCACCTGCCATTTTCATCCCCCCAGTGACTAGAGCTGCTCGCAAGGCACAATACGCTGACGAAGACCTCTAGCCGGGCCCAACTTTAACTAGAAGATAATTAAAAAGTACAATTACCTAACGTCAATATTGCATCTTAGCAAATATGATAGCTAACCCAGTGCGCTAATTAGGCGGTGCAAAACGCAGTTATTAATATTTATTTGTTTGCTGAATTTACAGAGTTTTGTTTTCGTCTATATAAAGGGCTTAGGAAAGAGCATGCATAGTGTCAGTAATAAAATAATAGTTTTGCCGATACTGAACACCCCTCCGAAAACCTATGGGACTGTTGGCGAACGGCGACAGTGGCACCCCTAGCGGACATGGAGTCTTCTCAAGCAGACGACGCAACGACAAAAGCGTAGGCTCCGCGACGTCCTAGACGTCTGGGGGCCCCCTTTCCCTGTCCTGAGAACTGAAACAATTAATTACATTAAGTGTGTTTGTTGCACATCTATGCCCAATGACCACAACCGCAACAACAAACATAATATGACGCACATATTGACATACATTTATACAGTCATTTCTCGTTAATATGGACCCCGTTAATATGGATACCCAGGTATATGGACACCACTTTCGGAGACAAACTGGGAAAATACATGCATTTTTGTCTCGGTATTATGAAACACTCACATTATGGATGAATTGCTTACGGGAATGGAGGTGTCCATATTAACGAGACATCACTGTATATCTATTAAGTCACCTCCGCGCCGTTCAGGGTATTAGACATGACTAGTATCGTGTCCTGAAAACCGAAAACAAGGCTTTCTCATTAGAACTATGCGCTCAAAGTTTACGTTTGAGGCCACTAGCTAGCGGAAGCCGACCTGTACAAAGGTGCGCACCAACACACACGCAGATAACCACATCACAACGAAACGTTACAAGATGACGGTACAAATATTTTACAAACATTACAGAAGTCAGAATAAAGCACTACTGAAAACAGAAGAGACATTTTGGGGGCTCCATCCCAAACCAAAACAAAATGCGTCGCGAATACAAAGACAAGTTTGCAGAGGGCACAAATGCCTCGGAGTTTAAATAATCGAAATCATGAGTATGGGCGCAACATAGCAGACGACTGATGTTCGTAAGCAACGAAGTGGCTCAGAAAGTATCGAAAGCATACAAAACAAAGCAATAATAAATATAAACAGCCCGATGGCTCCAACACAAAGTCCGCGCCAAAATAGACAAAAAACCTCCACAGAAATACAGACCTGAGAAAAGAAGTTGCAGCGAAGCGGCATCTGAACCAAAACACAAAAAGAGGAAAGTAAAATTACATAGACGGATTGAGCAGCGATGCGTCGTCCGAGTGCTGGCATTTATGTTTAATTGGAAAAGCGCCTAAAAATACGTTGACACTAAAAGAAGTGACAGGACCAAACGCAACTTAATAGTGAACGTTTTTTGAAAACACACTCACTATTTGTACGACGCAATCAGGCTCCCGAAAAGAAGCAAACTCCTTCCCAGTTAAGTGCACCGACGGTGCACTTACGCAAATATCTCAGCCCTTCACTTTTATGCTCCGAACTCGGAGCTCGACCGGAGCGAAAATAAAAGTTTTCTTCCTCTCTCTTTCTCTCTCTTATGTTATATATGCCTCATACAATTCTCTCCCTGTTGTATTTTTAAAAATGCCATACAAATTTTGTCTTCGAGATTAGGCGCACCAGAGAGAGAGAGAGAGAGAGTCACAAAAGCAAGAACTGAGAGGTTAACCTAGGTTAAAGTCCTGGTTGGCTACCCTGTTTTGGGGAGGGGGTAGTGGGGAATTAAAAGAGGAAGGAAAGGAAGGAATAAAAGAGAAAGAGTGACACGAGAGCACAAAGTATATATAGGCGCACCAGGGCAACTTATCACAATGAATGGCGAGAATGACCTATGGGGAGCTTTCGACAGAATAGGGCATGCTTACGTGCCATGTCATTTGTACACTTCCCCGTTTGTCCAACGTACGTTGTACCGCAAGTCATGGGAATTTCGTAGACAACTGTCGTTGCATAATCAACGCACTGCGTTGCGTGTTTCTCCGATTTTCTTCTTTTTCTTTACTCTTGAGCACAGGTAATACAACTTAAACGAGGCATAGAACAACACAAATGCATCAAAGTCTGTGAGAACTCCCTTGGAGTTTGTGGGACAGCTAATGGAGGTATTTATTTATTTATTTATTTATTTATTTATTATCCGACTCAAAACCCTTTCGGGCATTACATAGGGGGAGGCAATCATAGACAAAGAAAATGCACTTCGTGACAAACATGATGTTGGCGCAAAATATAATAAAAGAAAAAACAAAACAAAAATGCTTACAGAAAACTAGGTAAGCAAAAACTACATACATTGTTATACACTGGTTAGGGCGCTGGTAAACATATGGGTTGACGTGATCGACACAATATCGCTGGGTAGGCTGTTCCAATCGGAGACAGCGAGGGGGAGAGGGGAGTTTTTGAATAGGTTCGTGCGAGCAAAAATGGGGCGTACTTTGAAGGGGTGATCTACGCGGGATGAGACATGATGAGGAGGCTGGATGTATGAATCTCTGAAAGCAGATGAACCATGGTATAGCTTGTGGAAGAAGGACATGCGGGAAATATATCTACGACAATGAAGTGGTGAAAGGTTGAGGGAATGTTTAATGTTAGTCACACTTGAATATCGGGAGTAATCCTTAGCTATGAACCTGGCGGCTTTATTTTGAAGTGACTCAATATTATTGGTTAGATACATCTGATGAGGGTGCCAAATGATGGACGCGTACTCCAACTGCGATCTTACGAGAGATGTATACGCAAGAAGTTTAGTTGCTTTATTAGCCTGGAACAATGAACGTTTAAGAAATCCTAGAGTTTTAGACGCTTTGCTGATGATATGCTCAGTGTGAAGGTTCCATGATAGGTTAGCTGAAAGGTGGACGCCGAGATATTTGATTGATGTGACATTTTCAATCTGGTTCTCTCCGATTGCATACGCGTGGCGATCAACATTTAATTTGGTGGTGAAGGTTAGAGACTTTGTTTTTGTAATGTTGATTTGCATCAACCAAGTGCTGCACCATTGGCTGATTATTTCAAGGTCGCGCTGGAGTACGCTCACATCTAAAGGAGTGGATATGGGGCGATAAATGACGCAATCATCGGCGAAAAGGCGTATGGTGGACTGAATGTTAGCGGGAAGGTCATTTATATAGAGAAGGAACAATACCGGACCAAGAACCGAACCTTGTGGGACGCCAGACTTTACCGGTGTGGGAGAGGAGACATGTTTATTAATCACGACAGATTGAGACCGATTTGATAAAAAGCTCGCTATCCATTCAATAACTAATTCGTTTATATTAATACCAACCAATTTATATATCAATCTGTTGTGGGGGACCCGGTCAAAAGCTTTCGCGAAATCAATAAACACAGCATCGACGGGACGGGAGGAATGAACAGAAACATGAAGGTCATGAATTAATTCAAACAGCTGGGTTTCACAAGAATGCTCGCGTCGGAAGCCGTGCTGATTCGGAAAGATAAGGTTGTTACTTGATAGATGAGTCATAATCTGGGATGAAAGTATATGTTCCATGAGTTTGCATGCCACGCAGGTTAGCGAAATAGGCCTGTAGTTGTTGAAAGAATTCTTATCACCAGACTTGAAAATGGGGATGACGTGGGCAAGTTTCCAGTCGTCAGGTATTTCGCCAGAGGAGAGCGATTGTTGAAACAGCCTACCCAGCAGAACCCCAGATACGTGTTTGGTTAATTTCAAGAGTTTGGTTGATATTCCATCAGGGCCCGGGCTGGAGTTAGCGTTCAAACGATCGATGGCACACTCGACCCCGTGACTGGTGATAACAATGTCCTGCATAACACATTCAGCATGAGATGGCAAAGCGACTGGCTGAGGGAAGACATCCTCCTCAGTGAAAACACTGCTAAAAAAGGTGTTAAACCCAGCGGCCAATTGGCGTGGGCCCAAAAAAGACCCGTCATCACAAGAAACACTTGGCAATACTGGTGAAGGTTTAGGATTAATTACTTTCCAAAATTTTTTTGCATCAGTTCTAAGCATGTTCGAGACATCCTCGTCATAAAATATTTGTTTGGCGGTTTTTATTTCTTTCTTACATATGATTGAGTAAGCATGATAAACGGTCCAGGCATATTCCGAGTCTGAGTGGAGGGCACGCCTGTACAGACGTTTCTTTTTTTGAATAGATCTTTTAATAGCAGTTGTAAACCAGGGCTTGTGCAAACTTGGAGCGATTTTTAAAGTCGGAACACATATGGATTGAACCTCCAATAGCTTTTCCCGAAAAAGGACCCAATTTTCATTCACTGACCGTTCATCGAATTCACTAAGAAATGTACCGGAAAATTCGCGTAGCATAGACTCTAAAGTTTCCGAATCAACTCTCTTGTAGTCAAATATTTCTTTCTTTATTGAGTCCCGCTTATTAACGACCAGAGAGAAGTCACAATGTATAGCATGATGGTCGCTAATTTGGTCGATTACTTGTACACTAGCGTGTTCAGGGTGAGTTGTAAAGACTAAGTCTAATACGGCATCTCCACGAGTGGGAGCGGTAATTATTTGCTTCATATTAAAGTAATTGGCCATATCAAGTAACTTACGGCACTCACTTTTCTTTGCACATTCATCAGGTACAACACAGGCGCCCCAGTCAATGCCAGGGTAGTTGAAATCTCCGGCCAATATGAGAGGACAGTTAGGGAATCTACATTGGATTTCGTCGATAACTTCTGTGAGGCCCTCAACAAAGTCTGCCGGAGAGCTCGGAGGACGGTAGCATACACCAACTACGCATGTCTGAAATTCCAGTTTTATGGTGACCCACAAAATTTCAAGCGTGCTGTTAAGGGAGATAACAGAGGATGAGACGTTGTTTCTAATAGCTACTATTACTCCGCCTCCCCTGGCACCGGGACGATCCTTGCGATAAACAGTGAACAAATTAGAAAAAGACAACTCCGAGTCTGCAATATTCGAAGAAAGCCAGGTTTCGGTTCCTAACAGGACATCAACAGAGCATGCATCGATGCAAGTAAGCAGTACATCCTGCTTTGGAAGCAGACTTCGAAAGTTGGCTATAAGAAAGGAGAGGGAACCGATCTTTGTAGTGCAGCATGAACTGGATTTATTTTTGTGTCACGTACTGAGATCGCGCAAATTATCTCTGGGAATACAAACAACTTGATCAGTATTAGCATCGTAGGCGTAAGTAACATCGTTTAGTATGAGCTTATCGTATGATAGCCGAAATCTGCTCGCACCTCGATTTATTTTTGCGAAGTCACGGAGTTTCTTGCGGGCGAGTTGCAGTCGAGGTGAAAAGTCCTCTTCAATCCAGACTTTCGGCGACTCCAAATTTTTTAGCTTGTGAGCATTTTGCTGAACCTCGGACTTGCTTTTAAAGCTAAGAAATTTTATAACAATCGGACGAGAAGTTCCAGCCCTATGCTGGCCGATGCGGTGTGCGCGTTCAATTTCGCCGGGGTTAACATTTAAGTGGGTTGAAAAAAATTCTCTGATCTTGTTTTCCGTGTCGTTCCAGGTTTCACGCTCAAGTTCAGGTAGACCCTTGACTATAACATTGTTTCTTCGTAGACGATTGTTCAGGTCGTCGACAACATCAACGATACTTTCCAACCCACGTTGCCTGTAGGTGAGGGCACCCATTTCAGTTTGAAGAGTGGAAACAGTCTGGTCAAGGGACTTGACATCATCTCTAAGCTTCGTAACCTCGCGAAGAGATTCCTCCAGAATCGACACGCGCTTTGAGATGTCAGTTATTCCTGCATTGATGACAGCAAGTGCGGCTGAAGTTTCCTTCTGATACGTTTCGTTCGACGTCATGACCTGATCAAGATTCGCAAGAATTCGGTCGATCTTTTCATCAGGTCCTGGGTTGGATTCAACATCTCCCGCACAAAGCAAAAGTTGGGCGCAACACAAGGACAATAAAAGTATTTTCGCACTAGGACACAGGAATTTCACAAGGAGGAAGCTGCGACGCTGATGGCCGAGGGCACGGCATCTTTTACGCGAAAAAAAGCAGCCAACACGTATCCTGTACGTGGACAAATCTACGCCCATAGCACTACAACACTTGACAGGGATTTGCGGCCACAAATACTCGGAGAGTGATGGAAACGACAAACAAAGTTTGTTGACTCACCTACAAGAGAGCAACAAGCCAACTCAGTGAGGTGAACACTTGGCCGCAAATCCCGCGTCTGTGGTGGGCGACAGTCCTTTTAAACACCGTTGAGGCGTCTCGCCGTAAGGTGGCAGCTTCGTAGGTCATCCGAGCCGACCAATCAAAGCCAGGCAGAAGGACGCTTGAGGGATGGTGATAGTGGCCACGGCACGAGGCGATAGAGGACGAGGTGATGCAGCACGGCACGAAGCGATCGAGGACGATGCGATGGCCACGGCACGAGGCGATGAAGGACGATGTGATGCAGCACTACAAGAGAGCAACAAGCCAACTCAGTGAGGTGAACACTTGGCCGCAAATCCCCATGGGGATTTGCGGCCAAAGTGTTCCCTAAGTATGAGGATTATCACTGGTCATGTGTTATTTTTTCTGGGGTTTGTTTCTTTTCCGAGTGTTTCTTTATACCTTGGAAATGTAAGGTTTATGCAACCTCTTACAAAAAAAGGTTCTGGATAGCCCGCTAATTTAAGACCGCACACCAGATGAAAGAAGCTACCGCCCATAGTATGCTTGCATGACTCATCAAGCGAAGGCGTCATCAACGACGACGCAATAGGCTTGTAGCTCTGTTTATTGAATTGCCGTTGTCTCACGTACAAAATAGAAGTGTCTTATCTTCAACCAAGTGTAGTGCTTGTGAAAACAGTAGATCAATGGTTGGACACTCCTTTCATTCGCTTCCTAAAATTGGGCGTAATGTCAAGGCAGTTATTTTTCCCTTCCGTACGTTGTTGAGGGCAGATAAGCACAAACCAAAATGTTAGCAGTACACGCATCCGCACACACACGGTGTGGGCAAGGTTCGGCTTTACCAAATTTGCTCGCAGCGGAAGGAACTTTGTCAGTTCTAATTAGGAGCCCCGGTTGACTTTCTTGAACACTTGGTCGGCTCTTAGGTTAGACCTAGCCAGCCTCCGCTTGACGACGACATGTTTCTTTTTTCTGGTTTTGCATCATGTATACAGCGTCCTTCCTTTTGCGGCTCTGCCGGGAACTGTCGAGATCGTCGTCGGTGTAAAACCGCGTGGCTGACTGCACAATGTCCTCGCTGATCTTGGCACCTTGGTATGGCTCCAGACGCTCCCAGTCGCCAAAATGTTTACGAAGTCGCTTGGACCTTTTCAGAAATAGAACTTGAAGCCTCAGAGATTAAACAGGCAACCTCGTTAACAGTAGCACCTGCGGACACAAGCGTAAGCAGCTGGCATCTGTCCTGTTAATGCAGGTGCCTCGACAATAGCTTTTATGAGGTTCTCCCACTACTCGTCACAATCGAGGTATGATGCTTCAGTGCGAGCACTTGATTCACTCGTTGCGAGGCTATATGTTCTAGCCAACTTTTTGCGTGCGTATCTGCTGTACTACCCATCAATTTCCCGATGTTTCCGTGCAGCGTAGGAGTACCGGTTCTTTCGATTTACGACAGACGGCATGCGCGAGGTAGTTTTATTAAGCCCTGCTGCAGATAGTTCTTCGTTAACATCTTTTACTACTTGATTGTTTTCGACGAAGCTTGCCGGAGAGCTCGAGGACGAGTCACTCACCTTATACGCTCAAAGTTGCTCACCGGTGTGTCGGAAACAGTTCTGGCAGAGCATATCCGTCACCAGCACAGTAGCACTTTTAGATAGAAGGTAGGATCTTTTTCAATGTATCAACGTCGATGCTTGTTAGGCGACAGAAAATTTTGTTTCCGGCATATCACTCGCTTATGTCTCTCAAAGAAGTCGGCACTCTAGTTACTTTCTACGCTTCGAACTTCAGTCATGAATGCAAGCGTTGGTGTACGAAACTACGAGTGACCACTTCCTTCAGCAGTTCAAGCCGAGTGTGTTCTTCCTCGGCGAAGTGTGGCGCATTTTACTTTTTTATTATCTCGACTCCAACTATTTTTGAACCTTTGTTGTTTTAGTCTCAAGGATTTCGTAAATTCTAATCGCCGAAAAGCGTCACCGAGAAAGAGTGTTCTTTATGTTTATCCATTGAAAGGGAAGGCGAAGGCAAGTTAGAAATACAGAAAAGATGACGATAATAAAATAGGAGCTTAAATGAGGATATCATACATTAGTTAAGAAGGACAAATAGGGAATCTGATAGACGAACTTACGAGAAATAGCCGCCGACAAAAAGGCTCTCCTTGGCCTGCTGCTTGCCGCACCGAGACAGCTGTTACTGCGGGCGTCTGTCAATAATGACAGTGGTTCTATCTGCAGATACATTGCGACCCCTGAGCAAATAAGATTTCTCGCATGCATGGACAGGCATTAGAGTGTCGAAGGCCGGGTCTTTTCGCCTCCTCGTCTAGACGTCTAGACAACCTTGACGCAACGTAGCCAGACAAGTTTTGCGCACTGGGTTGAAAGCTTGCAGTCGTTGAGTGAGTGAAGGATGGTTAAGTACGGTGCACCAGTACACAACAGCGGTCGGAAGCGCGAGGTCAAAAAACGTTATTGCATGGTTAACTCTGTTAAAATAATGGCTACACTCGGGCTGTTCAAAAGCAACACTCGTTTGCATCACTTCGATGAACAACAAGGTGCAACTCAGAAGATGAATGTTGATAGCCCAATTGAGGCAAAAACGAATAGCTTATTTCTCTCAATATTTCAAAGACAACTTTTTTAAAGAAACACGGCGCATAGCTATAACATATTCTGTTCTGTGTATGTTTATTAAAGCCAGAAGTTGGTCAGCCCCAATGGACGTCTGGAGTATAGTCTCATCTGTAGATGAGAAAATTAGGCTGTGCAGTAAAATCACTAGAATGGGGTCTGTAATGTGCACCATGCAGTAGCAATACACGACTGCCCGTCGGCACATTTCTCATCCAGAAGAAACGGGCCAGAGGTGGGGAGTGAGCTCAGAATTCCGTGTTCTGCAGTGCGATCTTTCGTTTCACGTGCTCCGAGCTGGTGTCCGCTAGCCAACTCGGCCACCGGGGCCGTATCCTCGTGTGGCTGTGATGTGCAAGGAAGAATATTTCCAATTGAATTGTGCCGACTCCGGTCGGATTCTAACAAGTTTAAAGCAATGTATATCTTATCTTTGAACTGTTCATCTATGTAATCAGCATACACCCGGATAACCTAGTCTCCGGGTGAAACGTCGACTGCCGTTCCAACGACGATCGGAAGCTCAATGCTTTTCCAACCAGCTTCGCTTCTGTTCGTGTTTCACGGTATAGGGGTTCGCCGGACGCTTCCCCAGTCATGAAATTTTAAGTCTCAAATTGTAATGCAATTAACAATTGTTTCTCAATATTTTTTCTGATACATAGCGGCTTTTTGAAATTTTTTTAGGGGTTTTCATTTATCTCTGAAACCTGGCTATTGTATATATTATATGGGTGTATATGCAAGTTTACTTAATTGCACTATGCGCCAGTAACTTATCTGGTACAGAACACTCGCCTGCCAGGGCTTGCAACATGATGCCTGAATATCCTCACTTAAGATTAGAGGGGGCTCCACTGTTAAGGGGCACTGAAGTCGATTCCGAGGTCGACCTTTTGTTGCCACAACTCAATCCAGAAGCTCTAAGCATCCCAACAAACCCGAAATTACAATCGTGCGTGTACTATTTCGTTATTAGAAACTGTGTTCAAAGATCCCGACACACGCTGTTTTGGGAAGAAATTTTTTCCCAGTGAAGCGGTTGCCGAGAGAAGCCCCTCCAGCCAATCGCAGCGATGGCCTCCCGCGCGGAAGGATCAGCGGAGTGTTTTACCAGTCTGTGGACTCCCGCTGTCCCGGACAACTTGTCACCAGTCTTGTCTGTTCTGCCATGTTGTTTGCGTCGGCAATTCGACATGGACTATTCCCAACTTTCGGCTCTTGAACTGGACATTCTTCTGACGCACAGCACACCTAAGGGGCCATATCATACGACGCGACGCCCATGTACGGTGCCGACGACGCCGACGACTCGAGTGATGACAGCGGCGACAGCCCGCCGCAACCGTGCGAAGAGGCAGCAGCACCTGAGGCAGCGGTGACACCCGACGTAGTGGAGGCACCCGACGACGGTACCCAGAGGTTCGGCAACACGGACTGGTAAGGTATTCGTGCTTTATTGAACTGCCAGCATGCACAGTTCATGCCTGTTTTTGTTCAAAGGTGCCGATGTGGCTGCTGCGTGCTCGATGGCGGCCGTCGTCGAGTGCATCTGCTGCCAGGCGTACCCGGTGCCTGCACGAAAGCAGCAAGGCTGCGTAACTTCAAATCCTGAGTTCGAGGCGTTGTGCCTCAATCCAAGGGTGCTGCTACTCGCCTATTTAAACATGCCAGATTACAAACAGGCAAACATCGCTGGAACGACCAACGAGTGAGTACACCTAAATATTTTGACCACCGGACCAGTGATTGAATCGGGGATCGGTCCGGATTGAGATGGCAGCGAACCCGGGACTGAACCGGGTCCGCTGTGCATATGAAGCAGACCCGTTACCACTAACGCTATAGCTTCGAAACATTTCGTTTTGACAGTTGGTTTTGTACGAGAACCAAAAAGTTTCGCGCGATATCGTGCGTATAGACTTAGTCATTGCCGATTGCATCGGCGTTGCAACATAATTTCAGAGTTTTATAGAAATTCCTTTCTTTGCGTCCCCTCCTCCACCTCTCTTAAGCACTTCCAACGCTACTGAGCTCGCGCGTGTAACTTGCGTTAGAGCTGTACATTTTTGTATAATTATATAAGCTGCGTAAACACTGATTTTCCTGAAAATGACAACCTTGAAAGAACAATCCACAACAAACCAGAACAAGACCAAAACCCATCTACACTATGATCAATGAGACTGTTGGTAACGTAAACTGAATAAATAGAAACACGTAGTGGTCGACATGTATGAAACTTTGTTGTGACAACATTGCATTCCTGATTGATTGTTTACCTCCAAAATGTTCGCAAGTTGTAGCAACTGAGTTGTCCCTTTTGATCCAGATGGATCCCAGCTTTTCGTGTCGCGGCAGCAGACAACCCGTTAGCAACCTCGGAATTGCAAAGTGGCACTGTACGAAGTGCGCCGCTTTAAATTGCCTGGCAGCCAAGTTCCATTGGCGAAGTGTATTGATCACTTCAGTTTTCGAAGGCATCTAGTTATTCACCAACTTATGCTTACAAACAAGCATATTTGGTGTCCCTTGCGACACCAAGCACGCACGATCCGGTGCGGGCAAGAAAAACAGCGTCCGAAGTGAACAATGCATTCGAATATGCTTTGGCTACTTTACATGAATGTCCCTGTGCTCTTTATTGCATCGGTATTTTTGATCATACAATTTCCCTCACAATATCCGACTACTAGTGGAATAACTGAAATAAACAGGCTTGTATTCACATCGCAAAATTTTAAGTCATGGTGCGAAGGTAGAGAGATTCACTACCATGAGTGACACAGGTGTGCCCAAAAAATAAAAAGGAAAAAGAAAAGATAACAGCAGAGCGTCATGGGAAGTTTGTATAAGGCACAGCAGGATCGAACGCTGAGGGCGAAAACTGACTGCGGCTCGCCACGCGGAGCCCTTATGTACACGCGTGGGCTTCTGGAATAATCGGCGGTGTGAAGGTCTCGACGCGTAGAACATTCGGGCCTAGAATAAACAACAATGTTCTCGACTTCACCAGGACGTAAACTGGAAGCATAAATAAAATCCGCGGAGATCCCAGGAATCGAACCCTGGGCCTCCGCACGAAAGTCAAGCGCGGTAACCACTCGGCCACGCACGTGTCGCTTGCCGACGCGCGTGGCATTACCCTTTAAAAGGCATCGTCTCGATGCCACGCGAAAGGCAACAAAACAGAAAGCAGGACAACAAAAGAATGGGAAAATGACGAGGCTGGCAAAAACACAATCCTATCAAGGTTGCACGAGATCACGGTTCACAGTTTTATCGCGCGTAGTACGGCTTGAGGCGCACGACGTGAGGACGACTTCGGGTCGTGGGGGCGGCGATGAAGTCCGCGTTCCGTCGGGCATCGTCCTCGTGAAGTTCAGATCGCCGAGCCGGCGAAGAGCACTTTGTAGGGTCCGGGCAGCGCTTCAGGAGTTCTCGCGCCAGACGCGCGTCGTCGTATTGGGGTCCAAACCCACACACGGTCTCCGGGCTTGAAGCGAACGTCGATCCGGCGAAGGTTGCGGTCAGCAGCGTCGACACGTTGTGTTGACCTTGAATCTTCGGAGTCGGGCGAGCTGGCGAACTTCTTCGGCTCGTTCAGCAACCACCTGGGCGTCGGGTATCCCATCGTCAGCTGGCTCGTGGGGTAGCATTGCGATGAGCATGGTCGACACCTTCCCGCTATGCACCAGCTGAAACGGCAGCTACTCCTGCGGTTCTTTGCACCGCCAAGTAGCAAATGCGACGTAGGGTAACACCTCGTCCCAAGTCTTGTGCTCTACGCCGACATACATTGAGATCACGTCGGCGATGGTTTTGTTCAGCCGTTCTGTTAGTCCCTTTGTCTCGCGGATGGTACGCAGTGGTTCGACGGTGGCTCGGTGCCACTGAGACGAAGGATCTCTGCGTCAGCTGGGCCACGAAACGATTATCCACGGTCGGTAACGAGGACTTCGGGGGCGCCGTGCCGGAGGACTAATGGGACTCGATGAAATGCAACTTGGCGACTTTCCACAGCCGTCCCTGATGGACGGCGTTCTCGTCTCGGCGTACTCGCGTGAGATCATCTGTTGCGATCGATTTTCACCAGCAGGTTTCCCGACGTTCGACGGCGGGGAAGGGCCGGTGTGCAATCCATTCCGATCTGCTGAGCAACGGCGTAGACGGGGAGCAATCGGATGGCAGATGTGCAAACTCGACGGCTTCGTCGGCGGTTTCTTGGCCGCTGACACTCGCGGCATGATCGAGTGTAGAGGTGAACGGTCTGGTAGCCTTGGCCAGTAGTATCTTTTCGAATCCTGGCGAGCATCCTGCTGTAGCCGAGGTGCCCGTGCCGTTGGGTCGTCGTGACAGGCTTGGCAGCCTCTTCCTCTAAGGTCTGCAGGATTACCAGCACCATGGCGAGCTGTTGTCCCCGAAGTGCCTCCTTGTGAAGTACACGTTGCCGGAGGACGAAGGTCGGCAGGGCTCTCAAGAAGTCACGGGGGATAGTACCCCCTCGTCCTTCGAGGCGCTCGATTAAAGGGCGCGTAACTTCCAGGACTGTCCTGACGTCGCGCCATGTCGTCGTTGCGCTGACCGCCCCAAGCGAAGCACTCGTCGTCATCGTCGTCGCAGTGCTACCGGAGGATGTCCTGACAGGGCCTTGACAGGCAATCGGCGTCGCTGTGCGCTTGCGGCTGGACTTGTAGACTCAGTCATGTTGAACTCCTGTAGTCGGAGACTCCATCGAGCGAGTCGTCCCGACGGGTCCTTGAGGTCCGCAAGCCAGCAGAGCGCGCGGTGGTCCGTGACCACATCGGAACGGGCTCCCGTACATACGGGCGTATTAAGTACGGACGAAATCTCAGGGATTGCCCAGACGACCGCAAGGCATTCTTTTTCAGTCGCGGAGTAATTTTTCTGCGCTGGGATGAGTGTCCGACTCTGGTGCAGGCTATAACTCGCTCGGCGCCTTGTTGCACTTGGCAGCACCAGGCAACGCCAAGTCCAGCGTTACTGGC
>JAZHYW010061781.1:0-25998 GCA_037355805.1 Ixodes ricinus
ATATATATATATGTATTTTTTTTTTTGCTTTCCAATTTAAAAAAATATATATTGACTTTACTAAAACCTCTAAGAATCCTTTATGTAGCAAGGACTGGAATAGTATATCTGGACTTAAAATGTCGCCTGCCTTATTAGTTGCTCGGCGGTTGAGAGATATTTAATATTTTGAGGAAAGAAAATGACGCAACTGAAACCAAAGTCGAGAATCGGGAATCAAACGAAGTCCGCAAATTGGTATATCAGATATTTAATCTTTATCACGAACTATTTGCTCAATATTACTGCTCATATTGTGAACAGTGGTGGGACTTGGTGCTAAATGGTAATTCACGCCAAACAAGACACCGAGCATGCCCACGTGAGCCGGCCCGACTTGCGAGGTTCGGCGACTGAGCGGAAGAAACGGCGCAGCAGTTTTGAAAAAGACATCTTTGAAATCGGGCAACCTTCCAGTGTCCTCGCTGTATCTCCCGCCCCTGCTTCTGCCAACGGCCATCGGAGACCACGGAATAGACTCCGTCACAACTTGGTGGAGGTGCTGTAAGATCTCGCCTTTTCTGCTTCTACATTGGTGAATGGTGTTCCGCAACGACACTCAGACGCCACCGACAGATGACTCAAGAACGCCGTGCCCATGCGAACCGACCAGCCAACAGCCGATGGTCAGATTGCACCCGGCATTTCAATACATGGGCCTCTCTGGCATCAGTCATTCCGCCAACGGAATCCACAACTATGCACCGGGCCTTGACGAAGCGGAAATTGACGAGTGGATGCATATCTACAACCATGTCAGCTTTCAACCAGATGGAACAATTCAACTAAACTAGCCAACATTATTTCTACAGACGATGCAAAGGACATGGTTCCTGAATCACAAACGGGAATGCCAGCCATGGGACTTACTTGTCGTGCAAAAGGAGTCTTTGGGAGAGCGAATAATCATCGTGCCATCTTTGAGCGTGGACCGAATCGTCGCGGTCAGCAGCCTGGTGAAACGTAGGTGTCGTACATAGAAGACGTGCTGACTCTGCCGAAAGGCAAACGTACAGATGACTGAAGGCGAAAGGGTACGTCACCTCCTTAAACAAAATTTCGAATAACCTTTCGAGCTTTTTCTTGACACAGCTCCCTGAACGATGTCAACTCTGTTGTAGATAGCTGTAAACACCTTCAAGAAGCTCGCTAGCAGCGCGTTCTCTAAGCCAACTTCCTTCGGGACCTGCTGTTGAAGTGTGTCAAGGGACGGCGCCTCATTTCCCTACACAAACGAATAAGCGAGCGCTCATCCACGAACGATTATTTATTTATTTGAAAATACTATCGCTCCCTTACGTGAAAATGATAGCAGTTAAATATATGAGTAGATTTAACACAATAAAGTGTAACTACAGCCCAACAATCAGTCGTCAAACATACACAGACCCAGTTCGTGCTACCCTGCACCAGGACAAACATAATGCATACATGAATTATTTGCAATGTCCACAATAGACTACAACAAACTCAATCCGTGAACACATCGAATGTTGAAATAAGAGATGCGAACTCCTCCCGGCTACATGCACCTACAATGCTTTCCGGTAAACTGATTCCAATCACGCGCAGTCTGCAAGAAAAATGAATATCTCAAACAATCCTATTCAAACCTTCGTTCAATCACGTGCCTTCCGTGCTTATTCTTCGTTATTCGCGTCTTAGTCTTCACTGATATATCGATTGTTATCGACCAGTAGTAAGTTGTTTATCATGTTGTAAAAAAGAGTTAGCCTTTTCTGTTTCCTGCGAAGTTGGAGCAACGGTAAATTGGCTTCGCCGTAAAGAGGGGACAGAGATTCCTGTCTTCGCTACCGCGAGTAAACAAAACGCAATGCCCGTCGCTGAACAGTTTCTAGTTTTAACTGCAACTTTTTTACATGCGGATCCCAACCTTCACACGCGTATTCTAAGATGGGGCGCACTAACATCTTGTATGCTACTCAGCTTAGTTTCCTGTGACGCAAGTTTGAGCGTACGCCGGATGAACCCTACTCTTTTGTTGGCTTTACCAACAACATTCTCTATGTGCTTTGTCCATTTAAGGTCTGAAGTTATAGTTACTCTAAGGTAGTTATAATCCGTGACATTAATAGTTAACGTAACCCCCTGAAGTGTGTAGCTGAACCCCAAAGTTTGTCTCTTGTTAGTAATAATCATGCCTACAGTTGTTTGCGCGCTTAGGTACGTCTGACATGATGTACACCAATGAGTTATTTTAGACAAATACTCATTCAACCTAATTTGGTTTGCAACAGATTTGACTTCAGTGTAAATTATACAATCATCTGCGAATAATCTGGCTTGAATAGGCGAATCAATTATGAGGTCATTAATGTACATCAAAAACAACAACGGCCCAAGCACCGAACCCTGTGGCACTCACGACTCAACGTGACTTATTTCAAACATTTTTGTTATCAATACCTACAAACTGCTTAGGATCGGTAAGAAATGCCTTGATCCAATTAACGCCGTTATTGTCTCCCAAGACCGATTTCAAATTAACTAGTAGTTTTTTTATGACCGACCTTCTCGAATGCTTTCCTGAAGTACAAAAATATTATATCTACTTGTCTTTTATTATCAACCACTTCACAAAGATAGTGCACCGTTTCTACAAGCTGGGTCACTGTCGATAAACCCTCCCGAAACCCATGTTGGTAGTCGCTCAGAAGCCTGTTACAAGAAAGAAATTGTCGGACATGTTTGGAAACTATATGTTCTAAACTCTTGCAGGATGTTGATGTTAAGGCAATGGGTTTATAGTTAGAAACAATTGTGGTTTCGCCATCTTCCGGTATAGGAATTATTTTTCTCATCATCCAGTCGTCTAGAAGGATTCCAGTTGACAGTGATTTTTCGAAAATAGTCAAAAGGTATTTGGCCATTCATTCTACGTAGCTCTTTAGAAAGGCATTTGGGACTCCATCTGGGCCCATCGACTTAGAAGGTTTTAGATTTAGTAATAATGCTAGAATTCTTTCCTCCAAAAGTGTTCAGTCATCCATGTCTGGACAGTCCCTAGGGAACAGGAACTCTACTGGCTCCTATAAGAGTGCTCCTTATTCTGTTATCGACAATAATAGCAACCTCTCCCCCTCGGCCATAACGATCATTTCTTATTATATTGTAACCAGGTGGGCAGACCTCAAAATCTTGTATTTCGGGGTGGAGCCACGTTTCTATGACCACAACGACATCCGGTTCGTGTTCAGTTACAACATGCTCCAATCCACACTTTTATTAACGAGGCTCTGTGCATTTATACTGAGCAACTTAAAATTGTTGGGCAGTGTATGTCACTTCTGCGTCGGGTAGGAACTCTAGTTAATCCTCTGGTCGTTTGTTCACGCGCCAGACATCGTTGACCCATGACGTCATTCCAGATGTCAGTAGCTCCTTCGATCTTTAACTTATCAAAGACAGCTTTTTGACCACTTTTCCTGTTATCGTATGCGCTGAGCCATACGTTTCTTCTTTCTCTTCTAACCTCGTTGAAAAAGTCCTGATCGATAAAGATATCGTTCCATTTCAGCTTTTTAGCGTTACGCAGCACTACTTTTTTTCGTTGAAGTTTGAAAGGCGCAGAATAACTGGTCTAGACCTACCTGAAGAAGGTCTTCCGATTCTGTGGACATGTTCCATACTTGTGACTGTAACTTGTAATATGTCTCGGAAAATATTACCGAGCACTTCCTCTCTCAGCTTTTCTTCTGTTTCGTTTTCTGTCTCTTTAATGCCTTTTATAACTAGATTGTTGCTCCGACTACGATTTTTTAAAACCTCAACATTTTTTAATAAGACACCTAATGCACTGATGTTGGCCCGATATTTCTCTCTCTGATTCTGTAACCCTTTTGTGAGCTCCGGAATCACTGGACACAGATCTTTCAACATTGTCCACTTTTTGCCTAAGCTCAGTGATGTCCGTCTTTATTCACTTTTAGTTCAAAAAGAATCTGTTTGAGTACGACTGTATCGGGGCCTGGATTAATTTCAATGTCGCCACATATTAATAATAGATGTGCTATAACATCAAAACAATCAACAACAAAGACACAAAGGGCTTGTGGGCTTGGCAGCACTATTAAACCAGGACAATCGTCCCTAACAGTGGCATGAGAACGGTTTTCATCAACCTGAATGAAGAACAGAAGTAGGATCAGTAACCCAGTCATGCCGGTGCCACCAAGCCCACCGCCGATGTTGGCAAATGGAAGATGAAGAAGACGAGCGGAACGAGAGCGCGGATCTCTGTGAACGAGATGGAGCCAAACAGTAAAAGAGTAAGGTCATCCTAACCGACTTGTCTATCTTTCTGCCTCTGTTTTCATTAGTTTCGTAGCGAGAAGTCAAAGTCAAATTGGACGTTTAGTGTTTATACAGCGTAAGGTCGGTCTGCCAGGATGGGGCGACACTGGTTTACACTGTAGATGAGCAATTTTGCCAGTGCAGTACGACTGCTAACCTGGGGTCTATAACGTGCTCACGCAGTAGTGATACACGACTGCACGCCAGTGCGATGCTCATCCAGATCGAAACGGGCAGGGGTGGGGCTCGAACCCAGGATCCTCGGGTTCTGCAGAGCGAACTTCCGCTCCACGTGCGTCGAGCTGGGTGTGCACTTCAGCCCACTCGGCCACCGATTCCCCCATTAGTTTCGTAACATTTGGTGCCGAAACCCGGGACGCTTCTGCATCACGAGGCCGTCACCTACACGCCACAGGAAGACCAAGCCTACAGCTGCGACGGACTTCGACGAATCTTTGGTAGAAGGAGACCACTGGGCAAAGAACAGAAACGGAACCTCGGAAGGACACTACATTGCCTCGGAAGTACTGATTGGCAATGGAGAGGCTGAAAGCTAGGCGCTCGGCTCGACGGGCACAGAACACCAGGCATAATAAACGACGGACATCGAGTTCTACAGGATCCCAGCCAGACATTGCTAAAGTCCGTTTGATCAAGGAGAGACTCACTACCAACAACGCAGAGCTTCTGCAAATTGACGGTGAGCTAAAGCCACTCATTCCGGTACAGCAGTTGGAACAGGAGTGTATCGCTACTGTCTGAATATCAGGACAATGCAGTCATGATACTCAGCGAACTGCAAAGCAAAATTGAAGCCCTAGAACCTCGGAGAATAGAAAATTCAGTGGCGAATATGGCAGCGCAGGCCGTCTTTCAAGACAACTCAGCCAGTCGCGGACCAAAGCTCCCAGAGCTTGAACTGTCCACTTTTGAGGGAGAGCTAAGCAACTGGCTAGCATTCTGGGAGCCGTTTGATGGTGCGATTCAACAAGAATTCAACATTGATAACCACAAATAAGTTTCACTACCTTCGTCGGTATCTTACTGGAGATGCGGCAGCAGCAATAGCCGGTCTACCAACGACGGAAACATGCTATGCTGAAGCAATCACCATTTTACAGCAGCGGTTTGGAGACCAGAGACGAAAAGAAAGACAGCATCTGAATGCCTTTAGGAATCTACCGCAAGTTGCGTCGGCCGGTGACCGTTAAAAGCCTGAGAAACCAGTATGACACCACCCAGCTCAACATTCGATGCCTTAACTCTCTGAGGGTACCCACATCAAGTTTCTCAGCCATGCTGTGTGACATCCTTGTCAGGGCGTTACCCTACGAGATTACAGTTGAATATCACAGGCAACTCAGGAACGTGACTTTCGGTAACTCTTCAGCTCTAGACCAAGAGAAAGGTTCTACAGCTTCAACTTCAAGGTCACCAACTATTCCGTCGGATTCAGTTTCAGAGCTGAATGGAATGCTTCGCTTTTTGCGCGTGGAAGTGGAAAGCCGAGAAAGAAGCGGGCTCGAGTGCTCAAGAACCAAGAATGAGACAAAGATGAAGTCGCTTCTATCTGCATCCGCTCTGTACTGCACCACCAATGTCAAGGCGGGTGAGTGCTACTTTTGTCATTCCAAGAAGCACGACACACCATCTTGTGATTGCAAGAAACAGCTAGCTGAAAAAACGAACCTGCTGTCATTGGACTTTAGGTGTTTTCGATGCACACTCAAAGGTCACCGGGCAAAAAATTGCCAGAGAAAGCTGAGATGTGCGTATATGCGGAGGTATAGGCACGCAACCACAATGTGCGATCCTGCGTTCGTCAAACAGAAAAAGGAAGATTCATCCGAAGGAAACGAGACAATTTGTGTTTCTGCATTCCGCGCGGCCACACGCTCCGACAGAAAAAAAGTGATGGAATATACCTACAAACGTTCAAGGCATGGGCAGTTACTAACGAAGGTACCAGCTCTATCAAAATAATCTTCGACGGAGGTAGCCAACGCTCATTCATTAAAGAAGAGCTAGCACAACGTCTTGAATTGAGGGTCCTTCGGACAACAAGGATCGCTCTGAACACGTTCGCCAGTAATAATACAAAAGTTACAGAGCACAATTCCGTTGTGGATGTCAAGCTCAAAAGCCAATTTAAGAACATTGAAATAACGTTTCAGGCTATTACTATCTCAGTTATCTGTCAGGACGTCTCTACACCAACAACCGACACCGCATTTGTGCGACAGCTTCGGCAGGACAAGAAGAACCTGGTGGACGATGTCATCTTTCGAGGTATAAAATTAGTTCCTGGAATACGTCTGCTGGTCGGTTCTGACCAATTGTGGAAGTTCTGCACAGGAGAGGTAAGGAGATGCAAAGACGTAGATGGTTTGGTGGCGATCAATACGAAACTGGGCTGGACGCTGCAAGGTCCTTCAACACAAGTCGGAAAGCTTCTAGAAGATTCCTGTCTTATGATATGTGTTCTAGGAGCGAAGACAACTGACGCCAAGGTAGAAGAGACGCTGAAGGCCTTCTGGGCGCTAGATAGAATGGGTACTGCCGAACGCGAATTGGGCGACACAGATGCAGAAACTATCAGTCGCCACGCCGATGCGGGGAAAATTCAACGGCGAACAAACCGTCCCCCATGACGAAGTCGATGATATTGGGGCTTGCGACGTCGAAATCCAGGTTTAAGAAACGTCCAGCACAAAACTGAGTTCCGTTCTCCAATCCGAAACCTGCGCGCCGTCGCTGTGGGCGACAGCCGGTAGCACCATGGGGAATCCCTCTCCACTTGTGCTTGCGCCGAACAGGACAGCAGCAGTGTCTTAATGTAGAACAGAAGTGGGTTCAGTAATCCAGTCATGCTGGTGCCGCCAAGCCCACTGCCGATGCGGGAAAAATTCAACGGCAAAGAATCCGCCCACCATGACAATGTCGATGATCTTGGGGCTTGCCACGTCAAAATCCAGGTTTCCGAAATGGGCAGCACAAAACTGAGTTCCGTTCTCCAATCCGAAACCTTCGCGCCGTCGCTGTGGTGCGACCGCCGGTAGCACCGTGGGGAATCCCTCTTCAACTCGTGCTTGCGCCGAACAGGACAGCAGCAGCGCCTTAATGTAGAACAGAAGGTGGGTTCAGTTATCCAGTCATGCTGGTGCCGCCAAGCCCACTGCCGATGCGGGACAAATTCAACGGCGAAGAATCCGTCCCCATGATGATGTCGATGATCTTGGGGCTTGCCACATCAAAATTCAGGTTTCCGAAATGGGCAGCACAAAACTGAGTTCCGTTCTCCAATCCAAAACCTTCGTGCCGTCGCTGTGTGCGACTGCCGGTAGCACCGTTGGGGAATCCCTCTTCAACTTGTGCTTGCGCCGAAGAGGACAGCAGCAGAGCCTTAATGTAGAATAGACAGAAGTGGGTTCAGTTACTCCAGTCATGCTGGTGCCGTCAATCCCACTGCCGATGAGGGAAAATTCAACGGCGAAGAATCCGGCCCACCATGACAATATCGATGATCTTGGGGCTTTCCACATCAAAATCCAGGTTTCCGAAATAGGCAGCACGCAGCACAAAGCAGAATGTAAAGAACAATTTTAACAATACCTTGTTTTTGCGTATACATTGCACAGTATTTTTTTGTGTCGCGCTAAAAGGTAACCATTAAGAGAAGACAGAATTAACTTTTGTTTAGGCTTTTGTAATGCTTGCAATGACAATGCAAATATATTGGTCCTTTAGTAAAGAAACGAATATCTGCTGGCAAGACTAGTTATTCAGAGCACCCGTGCTCGAGCGGTAGTTTTTTCTGCATGTTCTTTCCCACATAGTGTACCGTGATATTTTCGATCCGCAAATGGCGGAGTCTAATGAACCGAAAATTCCGTACCCAAGTCGCGTCTAGGCGATCTACGCCAAGGGCTCGCTCGAGGGTCCAACGAGGCGAATTGTTTTGAATCGGTATTGTCTTAGCCTCTGCCCGCTGCCACCAAGATCAAATGACGCCAACTGTCGCATCTAGTCCTGACGCTCCCGGGAAGGAAACGTATCTTCCATTCGAGCGTTGTTCCTTTTTTGCGCGCAATGGAACCGCGACCGTGTGGGGCAGACGCGCTTTTCAAACTAGAAGAGTGGGTGAGTGCATGAATTGTTTGGGAATGATCAAGTGCAAATCTAGGCTACATAACAAATGTATGTGGATTGCAACGCACACTCATTTATCATGTCTGTTTTCGATAACTTGGAGCTTTTGAGTGTTATTTTCATCGCAAAATTAATGGATACAGCTCGAACGAAGTTGCCCATCAGCACTTCCAGAAGCTTTCGGTGATGTCCAGGAACTGAATCTATCAGCACTTTGCGCTGCAGTATAATTTGGACGACGGTCTTCTGCACCACCTTCTTGAGTAATTGCTTACGCATTTCATTCTCGTTAGAGCGCTTTCAAAATACAGGGTGTTCTCAGAAAACAATTTACACTGTTTTTTTTATTCACCGCAAAAACAAACTATGAATCGTGGAAAGCTCATTTTCCGCCCAAATGTAGCGCTAGATGTCCAAACCAGATGCCAAAGCTTCTGCATTAACCGTTATTTTATTCAAAGGTTATAAGTGCTATTCCGACATTTTCATTGGGAAAATGTCAGCCGAGCAATGTCTCGAATACATGGAGTATGCCAATTTTCAGATTGAAAACTGCATGAAAAAACCTAAAACGTTTAAATAACGTAACGGTTAGTGCTGAGATTTCGGCATCCAGTCCGGACCTCTAGCGCTACATTTGAACGAATAGAACCCGGAGGTTCCTGCAGCGCGAGCTTTGTCTCGAACATGCACCGGGGTCCGGTGCTCTCTAACACATGGCGAAATCGGGTGGTCAGTCGCCGGCGAGCGTTTACCAAAGGCACTGGCAACCAAAACGCGCCGGCGGCACGCTGCTTGACCCTCTTTAAGAAAACACAAAACGCCGTCAACTGGCGTTTTCGTTTGTTTGGTTTGCACGCACTTGGTTAACTCTCCGTCGCATTATCTGAAAATTGCAATGGGAAAATGGAGCCCATTTTCGCCTGTTTTCGGTTTCTGGTGCCATAGAGCCCCATCTGTTTGAAAACTCCGTCGGCCACGATTTTCCTATTGAAATTTTCAGAAAATCATTTATAACATTTGATTAAGTTATCGGATCGGGTTGAAACTTGCCATCTGGTTGTGACCTCTAGCTCTACCTTTGGCCGGAGAATGAGCGTTCGGCGATGCTTAGTTTATTTCTGCGGTAAAAAAGACCGTGTAAATTTTCTTTTGTAACACCCTTTTACATATATAAATCTTCTTTTTTTTTACAGTGGTGCAATGACACACCGTGTCCCACAGCAAACTGACCTTTCCTCAAGCTTAACGTAGTTTTGCGAAAATACAAATGTTAGCATCTTTTAAGACCTTTTAGTTTTTTTTTAACTGCTCGTTAACTCTAACAATATTAATTATTCTTTGACTTTGTCTTTATCTACACATTATTTGTAAATCATCTTTATTTGCTAAGTCAGCTGAAATTTAGGAAATGCTTTGAGGAAGTCGGAAGGCTGGTGGACCGCTAAAGTTATCAATCACGCAACAGGCACAAGGCTATCGGTGATATAAGGTATTTCCGTCTGTTCTCATTCACATTTTTGTCACCAAAGCAGCCTTCCGCCTATTGCACGAGTGGTAACGTTAGTAACTACGCTTCGCTCCGAGCTCTCGTCTTTTTGAAAATTACTGATTAAGAATTTTTTGATAACACTCAGCAAGTTTCTAATTAGGAACCATATGTTTACATTTACTAATCAAAAAGTTAAATAAAAATTGGCAGTGACCTTTACCTTCAAACTCCTATATATTGAATTAAATGAATTGTAGTGAATTGATAAAAGGAATCTGGTGTGTCACGTGACGTGTATTTTCCCGCTACATTTAGCAGGAAACTGATTGATTATACAGGCTCACACGACTAAAATTTTCCGCCAAATTTAGTGGAGTAACTGGACATGGTGTTTGAGTTTACGTGTTTTCCCTGCTAAATTTAGCAGGTAATCTGAATTGGTGTGTAGGTCACGTGACGTCAATTTCCCACTAAATTTACTGGGGAAACTGAATTTATGTTTTGGTGACGAGACGCGTATTTCCTTCCCGCAAATTTAGCGGGGAAACTGAGTTGACGTATAGACCGTTTTACTTGAAGAGGGCGAGAGAGAAAAGGGTTAGGCTACTCTACGCTTCCCCCTTTCTGGCTGTGTAGAAGAGTGAAAGTCCAGGATGAGAGGCTTCTCGCAGGTGTTGGGTGTCTGCAGTGCCCCTAACTTCGTTCGCGCTTTGTTCTCTGCTTTAAACTCGCGAACTTTTTTTTTTTTTTTTTTTTTAATTAGAGCCACGGGCTTCAATGGCGACAGTCCCCCAGTCATCGGGACACCATTGCCCGGTCACAGGGCGCGCGATTAATGATAGAAACTGTCGAATACTGTCCGAGGACCTATGTGGCTTCGCACGGAATCCGGCAAGCAGTGCGGCTGCAATGTTTTTAAGCTCCGTCGCTTTCCTGCATGACTGGAACTGATGAACCATTTATCAATTTTTGGTCGCAATGGGCCTATTTCAACGTAAGCACGTGCTTAGTTAGTAATAAGCGATACACGACACGGGAACCTCAATTAACCTTTGTAAACACCCGGAGCTACCACCGATTGTTTCTTGCTGCGCTGCTTCTATCTTGCGTGTCCGTGTTCTTATATATCCTTGTGGATCAACAACGAAGACGTTCTAGATGTAGTTATACCGAAAACGTATTAAGCCTTAAAGCAGCCACGAATTATTTTACTATTTAATTGCACTGCTTTGAGTACTCGACTCTAATGTCTATCGCTGGCGCGTTCGTTGCCGCTGTTGCCCCCGTCGCCGCACTGGCGGATGCCATGACTCGAACAAAGAAACGTGTAGACTGGGCTCGAAAACAGATTGAAGACTAAACACTTACACAGAGACAGGACAGGACATACGCAGGCGGCACGGAGTATCGGGTACCGTTATTGGCGTTCTCGAAACGTTCTACTAAAACTCCTATTATGACCTTCTGGCCCTATAACTCACCCGCAACGATGGCATTAGGGTAGCCTTCACGGCTTGAACAAAACAAATGTGTGAACCCAAAAAACCGAGCCCTGTTTATATGAATACTTTATTTTTTCTGGTAGCCCAAAATAAATTCCATCTGCTTTCTTCAGCAAGGACACTGTAAAGTAACTGCTAGAAAAGATTGTTCTAAGTTGAAATCTAAGAAATAAGAGGAATTGCTTATTTAAAAACTAGGCGGTCAGTCTGCATTTAGAGCTAATTTTCTACTTCGAAGAAACAACAAAAAGCGGGTCATTTTATGCCAAAGGAGACGCGGCAATTTTTTCATGTCTGGGATATGTACGAAAAAAAATAATTTGGATAAAGAAGCCTCTGAACTCAAGGAAAGTATATTTTTGTGAAAAATATTAATTTCATTTTTGCTGATATCATGCTCTAAATTTCTGGAATTTGCATAAAACCTATGTAGTTAAGAAAAACATTGTGAAAAAAACGGTTGCGTACCACACAAATTTAGGTGGGCGCCTAATTACTTAATAACATGTCCTATCTTACAGTAAAATACAAACATTGAAAGACGCCATTTTGAGTCCAAATAGGAGCTCCAAAAAGAAGAGACTTTATGAGATTTCTTTATTTTTTTAGTCAACTTGGATTTGGGTGTTAGCTACAATACTTTTTTGTTTGTTCTCATAGAATTAATAATTGAATTGCATGTGTTAAATTTTCAAAGCCTCGTTTTGTTGCGTTTTAATTAAATGACAAAATCTCCAGTTTATGCAGAAACGGCCTTATTGAGAGCCAGAAAAAGCAATGTGGGCATCGGTGCCCGGAACTTTCGAAATAGCCAAAAGTTCAATCCACCTCATCCGTTTAACATATCAAAAAATAAAAAAAGTAACTTTTGTTGTTGCTGAGAAATTATTTTTTTAAAGATGAGCCTCTCCGACCATGCCTCCAGGCGCCCGCCTCGTAGGCGACGCACGCTGGCGTTCGCCAGCGAGGCGTCAACGGTGTGAGACGCCGCCGCAAGGTCTTCAACGCTCTCCTGAAAACACGTTTTATTCAGTTGAAGTGGACGTTATCCTGACTTCCATGCATCCGTATCCTCTTTACGTTACGTAATGATACTGGCGTCTTAATTTTACTCTACTTCTGCCCAGGTAACTGCCGACGAACGCAGGCCTGCATCGTCTGCTTCCCGAGTTTGGGAATGCATACTGCGCGTCGGCCTCGTCTGTCGTATGTCCAGATATAAAAACAATTCAGACCGGATAGCTCTTCACCGATGCGAAATGATAACGGTGATGTCGCTTCTCTATTGAACTTAAATGTATTTTGATAGAACATGTAGTGCTACCAAAAGCAGTGTAATGATGGAAAAAGCATTCCACTCTTTGCGGCGGACGCCTCACACCCCTGAGGTTCACGTACATGTGCAGTATTTTAGGCTCCGGAATACACTGGAGGCCAGCAGAACATGTATCGAATTCTGAACTCACTAGTATTTTTAGAGGAAGTGTGTTTGATAAGAGGTGGGAGTTACACGGGTGCCGTCTTCGCCATCTGAGTGTCAGGCTCGACGGACATTAGATGAGGTAATAACCGTCATGGTAAGTCGGTTTATTAAACAAATTGTTGATTAACTTTTTAATTAATGGTTTCATGGCTCGATGTTGCAATTGCAGTATTGACGCCAACTACTATCAGAGGCTTGACCAATTTACAAATTTTGCGAAAAGGTAATAGTTTCTTAGATATTTATCGATCAGTTTTCGCGTTTTTACTCCCGATTTCAATATTGCACGCAAAAAGATTGCCACAAGCCCTGCCCACAATGACGCTTAGAAGAGTGACGTAGTCGTTTCTATGACGTCGTCACTATCTCGGCAGCGCGTCCTTGGTGGATGCGCCAACGAACTTCAATACATCTTAGTTCTATCAAATCACATTTAAGTTCAATGATGAAGCGACATCACTGTTATCATTTTGCATTGGTGAAGAGCTATCCGGTCTGAATTGTTTTTACATCTGGACATACGACAGACGAGGCCGACGCGCAGTATGCATTCCCAAACTCGGGAAGCAGACGATGAAGGCCTGCGCTCGTCGGCAGTTACCTGTGCAGTAGAGTGAAATTAAGACGCCAGTATCATTACGTAAGGTAAAGAGGATACGGATGCATGGATGTCAGGATAACGTCCACTTCAACTGAATAAAGAGTGTTTTCAGGAGAGAGTTGAAGACCTAGCGGCGGCGTCTCACACCGTTGACGCCTCGTTGGCGAACGCCGGCGTGCGTCGCCTACGAGGCGGGCGCCTGGAGGCATGGTCGGAGAGGCTCATCTTTAAAAAATAATTTCTCAGCAACAACAAAAAGTACTTTTCTAATTTTTTGATATGTTGAAGAGATGAGGTGGATTGAACTTTTGGCTATTTCGAAAGTTGCGGGCACCGATGCCCACATTGCTTTTTCTGGCTCTCAATATGGCCGTTTCTGCATAAACTGGAGATTTTGTCATTTAATTAAAACGCAACAAAACGAGGCTTTGAAAATTTAACACGTGCAATTCAATTATTAGTTCTATGAGAACAAACGAAAAAAGTATTGTAGCTAACACCCAACTCCAAGTTGACTAAAAAAAATAAAGAAATCTCATAAAGTCTCTTCTTTTTGGAGCTCCTATTTGGACCCAAAATGGCGTCTTTCAATGTTTGTATTTTAGTGTAAGATAGGGCATGTTATTAAGTAATTAGCAGCTCTCCTAAATGTGTGGGTACGCAACCGTTTTTTTTTCACAGTGTTTTGGGGGCGAAAGCTCCTTAGGGTCTAGCCTTGTCACATCCGTCCGGCGTCCGTGCTCACATCGATTGCACTGCCTCCGGAATCGGCCTACTTTTTTAAACAAAAACGTACGCCCGCACGGCGGGTCCGGAACTTCAAGGACCGCTTTGCTTAACGAGGAAGACGTCTTAACCACTACGCTACACTCGCTGCGAGTCAAATGCTTATATAATCGCGTTAAACTTTGCAAGTGCATTGGCCGAACGTGCATAGACGAGAGGGCGCTGCGGTCAAATGCTCAACTGCGCATAGAACCACGGTCCATACCACACATTTATCTTTTCTGACATGAACCGTTGACTTAAGCAGCGTGGAGATGTCTGTCCCGGCTTCTAGCGGATCCGAGCTGATCCGCTAAGAGGGTGCACCCACTGGCTGTGCATTTGCGGAACTGACCATAAAGCGGTAATAATGAGAGGTGGAAACGCAACCCGGAACTCAGCACTACCTGTGAGCGACATAAAAAAAATCCGGCACCATCAGCACTACCTATGAACAATAAAATCAAAAAGTACCATCAGCACCACCAGAGCTTCGCCCTCAATCAACATCATTCACCACGTGGAGATGCGGCCTCTTTTATTTTTTTTTTTAACTACACGGGTTTTATGCAAATTTCAAAATTTTATAGCATGACATCAATGCAAAACTCAAATTTAATTTGCACCAAAAATTTGTTTTCAGAGCCCAGAGGCTTCTTTATCCGGAGAAAATTTGTTCGTACATATCCCAGACTAACCAGTCTAGCGCATGCCGCCTGGGCGGCATGGAATGGCCCTAGCGCCTGTGTCTAACTGAGCTAATTTGAATTAGATGGCATTGGGTGTAGCTGCACCCCAGAGAGAGTAGCTTCGTTCGATTTTACCTAGTCCTCCTGCAGCGGTATAGAAACGTATGGGACGGTGTGGTGTGCACATAACACAATAAACATAACGGAATTGCACTGTCCTACACTTTTCTACACCGGTGCAGGAGGCGCAGGTAAATCGAACCAACGTAGTGCCAACCAAGACCTACCACCTACATGGACTTCCGTCGCGCCCGGAGAGCGCCTACGGGGAGCGCTGTTCCCTGATGCTGCCGGTATAGTTACGAACGGGTCTCACTAGATGGCGCCATAACTCAATTGTTCAAGGTGATTCATGGCGTGCTAGAAATGCCAGGGGTAACGATCATGTACGCGCCCGATCGCGGTCGCAAATTTTTATAATGAGGTTTTCTCTCGACCCACTAGTTTAACACTTTTAGCTGAGTTTGAGACTTTGTCCTGACGTCACCTTTTTTTCTTTATTCTCTCCTCGAGAACTCAGTTCGCGCTGAACCACGAGGCAGGGCTTAGAGGGCCTGGACTGAAGAGAGGCTGCATCTCACCATACAAAACTGTCCCCATGGTCGGCTTTAGCAAATTCTCTTGTATGGTCGGCTTTTAGCTATTTGGCCCAATTAGCTAAAGAGTTTTCTATGGCTGTCTTTAGCATTCTTTATGGTCGCCTTTATGGGCCTCTTTAGCTTCGTCTATGGCCCTATCGCTGTCCAGCCATAGCGCTCTTTAGCTTTTCATAATGGTTGGCTAAAGACTTATCCATGGCTTACCCTATAGGCTCTCTTTAGCCCAGCAAACTTAAAAAAAATTACTTTAAGTTCCCCGACTTATGACAGTATATAGTGATATACATACCCATCTCTGAACACAGAGAATACACAGAACACAAGCAGAACACTACCCCACACAACAGCAACAACGCAGCGACACCGGACCCCCACCCCTCTCTACATATGCTATGTTCACTACTAGCTACATATATATAGCAGTCTAATTTTGTGATCCGAGCTTTGCCGGTGACCCATCATTTGTCGCAAAAACACGTAGAGGCGGAGCAAATATTACTCGTACTTAATACATTATTTGAATTGTCTCTTGGAATAGCCCCCATCTCTTAATTCAACACCCTGAGCAAAGGAAATTTAGGTCATTAGGCTAATACTAAAATTTATTAATTATCTTTTTTAATAAGTTTGATGAATCGTGTTGACAATGAAGTGTTGAAATGCAGTACACTGGTGGTGAACATTGCAATACAAGCTATTTGCTTGATTGCAGTGTAATTTATTTTCAGTTTTGGTGGGATAATAATTAATTTTAATTTGTTGCACAAGTATTTCAATGGATTTTTCAAGCAAACAATATTACTGGTTTTCAAGACTCGTTGCAGCAGCGGAGAACATAACTTGGGTCATGCTTTGTCACCTGTATTACAGAAATTTAGTATTGCTTTAATTTTCTAACCTGGAGCGTTTTTTCTATAAAAGTAGGTGCCGGGAGTGATAAAGACCCACGAACCATGACTTGGGTATCACAGCAGGACGGACCAAATGAGACCGTCTTCGGTGATATAGTGCGACCGCTTGAAAACATCAAGTTGCCCAAGTCAGGAGAGTTCAAAGGCCCGTGTTGAGAGTTTTAGTAGATCGTTTAGCAGACTGCCGCTACCGCCGCAGGCATGGACAATGGACGGGTAGAGAAACTTTTCAGTGGACTCCTGTGGGCTCATAGGACCATTCATTTTTTATAGGAGGGAAAGAATATTTATTGCTTCTCTGTCTTTAGACTCAGGTCCATAGAATTTTCTATAGGCAGGTAAACACAATTTATTGAATCCCTCTGACTTTAGACTCAGCGGCCGCAATTTTCTATAAGCGGGTAAACAACATTTATGGGCTCCCAGCCTTTAGACGCGGGACCATAGATTTTTCAATAGCGTGGCTGTAGCTGTATTTGTGTGGATTTCTATGGCCGACCATAGAAGGCCATAGGTGGATGATAGCCTACCATAAATTTTTCCATAGACGACGATAGACCATTTTTGCATCGGTCAAACCATAGGGAACGTTCTGAAGATAATGGCAGGCACCTCTTGAGGCGATCAGTCGCAAGTACGTATGCGCTGCGTTGTCACGTGGCGTGGAGGAAAGCAGGAGCAAGTCCAAGCAGTTTGCATACGATCAACGTTTCGTCACCTCCTTGCAGCTCGTATTGCAAAATCGCGGCCCATACACATCCTGACCCTGACCAAGCAATAGGAAACTCCTAAGTAAAACAGGCTTCTCTAGCAGATGTGTGTATGTAGGCATGCATCTACGCGCTCTTTAGCAACGAGCGTCTATAAAAGAGACGCGCCAAAGGAAACAAGAGGGCAAATAACAAGATAAACGTTAAAGGGTTACGGGAACGGAGTATAGTCTCTAATTAAGTCTCACAAGTGGACGCAGCCCACCAAACCTTGAGTCTCCACTTCGTGCCAATCCCGAATTCGGTCTCCTCTGTAAATCCAACAGTTTCCTCGATGCGAGCACCGACGTCTCCTGCAGATCCAGTGCTGGACACTAAGAAGCAAATGTTGTACCGGTTAGTCCAGATCACCCCGTGCCCTTTTATAGCGCATCTGTTACGTTGCTGTCATACCTTCTCCCAGGCAGTAGCCAGGATTTTGTTTCAGGTGCCGTCATTGACAAAATGCTGTATGTGGGGGAGCGGGGAGAGGAGGGCCCAGCAAATGGAAGATTTCGGAGGCACGGGCACGGGCCCGGGCCCCATGCCCCCCCCCACCCTTCCCCCTGGCTAGGTGCCTGCCTTCTCCTGCAGTGACGAATACGCAAGGCAGCACTGCGGGCCTGGGGAGGAGTCGGCAGCACAACATATTTCCACACCAGAGGATAAGGGCGCGTCGGTCTTGTAAGACGTGTCGTTGTGCAAACTTAAATGTTCTTGCATAACTGCACTCCACCGGTCAAACTCGACACTCTTTATCTGCCCTCTAACCTTAGCATCCCAGTCTTTCTTTGTAGACCGCTCGTCGGTCATTGAGAAGGCAACGTACAGGGCGTCCCCCAAAACATTTACTGGGTCTCTTTTCAAAACCAATAAAAACTACGCTTCGCCGGACGCCCATTCTCCGCCCAAAGGTAGCGCTATTGGCGACGTGCGCGACCTAAAGCGTCGCTGTGGTCGGCCTTCCATGATTGGCCGAATGCTGACTATGACGTCAGCAAAAGATTTCGTATTGACGAAAATAAGAGGAATGTAAGAACATCAATTTTGACGGTGTTGGCAGCGATGGTTTTAGAGTGCAATGATTTCAAGCTTCCACCATGCTAATTACAAACAGCATCGAACTTGTTGTTCGCAAGGTAATGACGTCACGAGAGGGAACCATAGGAGGACTCCACCAAAACATCTCGTCGCTAATAGGTCTGAACAAGAAAAAGTCACACATTTTTGAAAAACCGAAGACGACGGACGGCGCAAAAGGGGACAACACACAAAGCCTTTTGTGTGTTGTCCCCTTTTTCGTCGTCCGTCGTCTCCGGTTTTTCAAAAATCTGTAACATCAACCAGCTCGCCTGCCTACTCACTTTGTCTTCAAGATAAAGTCGATTGATAGACAAACGTAAACACATCGAGGGGCTTTAAAAGTTCCAGATGCCAGAGGTGCAGCACCAATCGTTATCTTATTCAAAAGTTATAAGTGATTTTCTGAAAATTTCAGTGCGAAAATGGCGGCCGACGGAGCTCTCGAATACTTGGAGCTCTATTGCCCCAGAAACCGAAAATGGGCGAAAATAAGCTCCATTTTCCTATTGAGATTTTCAGAAAATCACTTACAACTTTTGAATAAGTTACCGTCTCGTGCTAAAACTTTGGCATCTGGCTCGGACCTCTAGCACTACTTTTGGGTGGAAAATGAGCTTTCGGTTATGCGTAGTTTATATTTTTCGGTGAAAACAAAACCTGCAAATATTTTGGGGGACACACTGTACATCGTTCCAAGTCGAATGATTCGCTGCCTCCACGTTCTCTGTACGCTTTTTAGATGAAGGTGAACGAGAATCCTCCCCACCCGACAGTCTCCACTAATTTCTCAAAGTCTTTTACAGTATTTAAGTTTGCTGCTGGCCTCATGTGCCTCGAAAGAGGACCACCCAATATCTCCTTGGACATGTTGATTGGCAGCCCTGCAGTGAAATCCTAGTGCTGACATTCGATTTTTCTTTGTAGTCTTTCAATGTATTCCCGGATCTCGTTGGGCGTACACGTAACACTATTGACGAAAATCAATCCTGGTACCGCAAATGCCTTCCAAAGTTCCAGGGTTATTACATACCGGTCGCAGCTGCAATGGCTTTTTCAACGCAGCATGTTCCGCTTTCTTAGTTCTGATGCCTTGAGAATTTTTTATGGTTTCCTGCTAGATAATCTTCTCAACAAGTCACTGTAACTCCAAGGCATCTGTATCAGGTACTAAGGGGAAGCACATTATCCTAGATGGTAAGGGATTCAGGGCCATCGCCTTGCCCTGAGAACTGCACCACGGCTGACTTTCTGGCATTGAAATACAGTCAAAGAGAAATAATAAATGTCTGCAATAAAACGAGACCCTAGTAAAGGCCCATTTGTATGAGAAATTTCTTGTGTCCAATAAACACATATTAATCATACAAGATATATAAGAACATATAAGAACCATGTAAGAACTATATACGAACTATATAAGATATATAAGAACATGAAAGAACCATATAAGAGACTTATAAGAAAGTTCTCACAAGTTTCTTATATGGTTTTTATATGTTCTCGTAAGTCTCGTGTGATTCATATGTGTTTTTTCGACACAGAAATTTCTCATAGAAATAAGATTTTTCAATAGAGGAATTATAAAAAAATTATACAAAAAACGACAAATATAAATTTATGATTATGAAATGTGAAGCATTGTAGGCGTTTTGATAACACGCTGAATGTAGGTGTTTCTATGTTTGACTTTTTTAATTTTGTACGCTTATTAGCGCGCGTGAGAAGAAGCTGTCAGATCCATCCTAGCATGCTGTCTTTTCAGCCCGCACAGGTGTGATCGTCGCTCCGGAAGGCGAGAAAAGCACCTGCCGCACACACGAACACTGAAAACATCACCGGCCAGAAGCCTTTTGTTTACATAGGCCCGTTGTCCTGAAGGAACTTTGACGTGAAAAAAGGGTATTGAAGAGAACTTTACTAGGCAGGCGAGGTAGTTGTTATTCAACATTCTAAGACCAGAGAAGAAAGAAGAAAAAGGACAAACACATCATCTCGAGTTGTCAGAGAAATAAAAAAAAAACAGCGCAAAAATGAAAACAAGTAGAGGACACAGACATACACAGTGCACTGTTTGCCTGTGTCTCCTACTTGTCCTCTTGGTAATTTTTGCGCTGTTTTATTGCTCTGATCATGCACTGACTCGCCCTTCTTCAAACTTTACTACGGTCTCAACTTCTGTTTGTCCTCCTTGTTTTGCCTCCGTCACCTCTTTTATTAAAATTGAATAAAATGGAAAGTCCTCTTTATCAATATCTCGAGACTAAAAAAAAAAAAAGATTTCAAGCGTCTCTTTTTTAGGATTAGTCGCCCTATGCTCTGGCAAATTTTATTCGTAAAATACCGTCGTTTAATTTTTTTAATTTCCAGTCTACCTCAAATCTGTTAGTGGTTTCGGATAAATCCTAACTGAGAAATATTTTTCCGGCTAGTGCACGATGCAGTTTATTTTGTGTTTTTTTAATTTATCTAAAACGTCCGTAATCCCACCCCTCGGCAGCAAAACCAAACAATTTGTGTCCATCATTGAACTCAATATGAACCACTTCCTAAACCAATACCTTCAGTATTCTTCTCTTTTTTTTACACTTTGTTCAACGCGAAGTTGTTCTGATATAATATTGTAGCCCCTTCGAAGCCACACAGAGGTGGTTCATTTCACTTCTATATAAAGCCTCTTCGTACTTTTTTCGGATCGCGGAACCAGAATTTTATGATCAAAGCCAAGAGTCATTCACTGCAGCCTCTGTACTGCTTAGGTACTGCTTCGCTCGCACACAGGTGGAAAATCCATTTGTATCTGGCACAAAAAATGCTCCGCTGCGTTCAGCACACCGCCTAAGTCAGTATCATTTTTGGTTTAAGCATAGCTTAGCAACCAGACGTCGCACAACAGCGAAACATTTCGCAATGACAAAGGAAACGCTTTTCCTTATCGGCGCTAGACGTTTGCCGGAGGTTGTGCGGTTATCGTCTACAACGTAGAGTTGTTGGCTGGACGTAGCCTCTCTTAGACACCGTCTGCTAATCTTGAACACAATACTTGCAAGAACCAACAATAAAAAAATATGCTAAAACGTAAAAATGAACGCGGTCGTCAAAGCGACCAAGCGTAAATTCGACGGTAAAAACTAAACATGGACGAATGCATTAAGGGTAATGGCTATACCCTTCATATTAGAATGTAGTTAGTGCCACCTGCCTTGGGCATCCTGCTTCAATTTCGGTTTCAGGAAACAGATGGAAAAAAATAACTCTATCAAAAACAAATAACACTTCGAAAGCCCTAAAATCACGGGAACCATGTTTTAAAAGGAAATTGGCAAAGTTGTATCCTTTCTTTTTTATTTCTCATTATCTTGTACATCCCTTTCGTCGCATTTTGGAACCGAATTATTTCTGCACTTCAGCAACAAAACTAATTTTAACAGATGTCGATGAGTAAATATAAAAACAGACAACTGCAGTTCACAGTATGTCTGAGGTTTTGCGTTCTCTTAAAATATTTTAAATGCATAGAATTTACGAGGTCCCCACAAGTTTTGTGTGCATGGCACTTATAATCGACGTCACAAAGTCACGTGACACTCTGGCAACATCCCTGAATCGCTGCAATGCATAGAACTTATAGGTTGTCTCTGATGCCGCCAAACCCAATGACGTCACCTAGCTGACACTTAACGTAAAGTACATTATGATGCAACACGACAAAATTACGTCACGTGAAACCAATGTGTGTGGTGACATGACACCATGTTATCTCCTGACACAGTGAAATCTCGTGACACCATGACGTCGTGTAACACCAACACCAGGAGACATTACGACCTTACATCGCGGGCGTCACACCAGGTGGCATTGGGACATGACGTGACACTGCGATGGCATTGTTTCACATTGACGTCCCGTGACAGGCGGACGTCATGGGCAAGGTGACGTCACGTGATTCTGTGATATCAGTGTCTCGTGACCTGGCCTGACGTCACGTCACGTGGCTACGGGGCGTCAGGTGACATAGTGACTGACGTTAAGACTTCACGACTCGTGGCAGTGTGGCGTCAGGTGACACCATCATGTGAGATTCTTACACCACATGACACTCGCGGCTTCTTATGATTCCAAGTGCCTCGCTATGTGTCCTTTATTGGCCACGTTAGTGTGCCCGCAAAAGGAGGAGCGCACAGAGGCCCTACAAATGCAATGCGTGTAAAATGCCTTAGAGAAATGCCCCAGAGAGCTGATTTTGTATTGCTAATATTTTCTCTGTTACGAATTGTGGAAAATACCAAACGGTACCTGACACCAGCAGTGCAGAAACACCCGTAAATCCTTCTAATATCACAACCATGGTTGACCTTGCCGGACCCGTCAAGGCATTCTGATGTGTCGGCAGGTGACATGGCGGGCTGGCTACACAAGGCGGAAGTGTTTGCTGAACTGCCTGGTGTGTCTAACACGCAGCTTGGTGGGCACAGCAAACTGTCTAGTATTCCCACCTGACCACCAAGTGAGCACCATACGCTGGCGCGGTGTGTCCACCAGGGTTGTTGGTATGACCATCAGACCTTCTTTTGGGCACACCGGACTGATGGACTGTTTACTGCATCCTGGTGGTGGACACACCAAGATTTTCTGGTGTTCTAGTTCAGTTCCCCATTAATTTTAGCTTTTAAAATTCACATCACATAACTTAAGCACCAATTTAGTTTCCTCGTGAAATTTCGTGGCGGAACCCCTCCCCATCCCTCTCCTCCCCTCCCCTCCTTTCTCTCCCTATGCTTCTACCTGTTAGGGTTTCCCCCTCTGTCATAATTCCCCTTGTTCCCCTCCCCCGCCTTCTTCCCCACCTACCTACAATTCCCTACCTCTCCCTCCATCCCCCCCTCTTTTCTCCCCCCCTTGGTCATATAACATACCGAAAAAGTTTCCCGGCTAAATATATTGGGCGAGTATATGTCATGGGACACACGGATTCCCTCTCATCTCCCCTCCTTCCCTCTCCAACTTTCTCAATATTTCTTCCCAACCACATACAATGTCCGTTCTCTCTCCCCTCTGCCTCCCTCCCCTCCCTCTCCCAGTCCTTTCTTCTAATGCGTTAGCGTTAGTGCCCTGGTACATGTGCTGACCTTGGACTGGTTTGGACTAACCAACGTTCGCAAAGTCGTTACGGGATGGCGACACAGCCCCACTGGCTGAGGGAAACTGGCAGGGAAACACCTTCTGCAAGCGAAGACAGATGGCGGGCGGCGTGCGGGTAGGCTATAATTCCTGTTTAGGGAGCCTATACAGGAACTCTAGGGTTCGCCAAAGCCCGGTATTGGGAGAGTATGGCCATTCAGTGTTTAGAATAGGCGAGCATATTGTGGCCAACCACAGGCCGTAAAACAGGCCCTTGCGGTGGTCGTGAGCTCTAAAAATGCGACTCGACTAACTTAAGCCGTTATAACGCCGCTAGAGTAAAACGTTATAACTCGTGGTGGCTGAAAACCTTGCGCATGCGAGGTTTTCGTCACGTCCATATTCAACAGCAGAATAAGCGAACGTGCACTTCAAACCATAGCAAACTGCGTAGTTGCAATCATAGTTGTTGATTTGCCATTGACGCAATTGTCACCGAGATGCCGAGATTGAACGCTTCTATTTCACGCGTTAAATGTCGCTTACAACATTGTGACGTCGCTGTCTGCTGATTGGTCGACGCTGTGTTGCACTTTTAGTTTACGCTCTATTCGCGGGGGGCATATTCAGCGCTAGCGGCGGCCTTTGCTCGCCCATTAGCCGCACTCTCCCAATATGCGGCTCTTGGGTGCGCTAAAGCCCCTCGATGTGTCTGCATTTGTCGTGCAAGCAGCGATGAATACACCAGTGCACGAGGCCCGTGTCTCGAGCGGCCCATGGAAGCAAATGGCTTCGCAGTACTGCAATAAACTCCACTTGGAAGTGAATGGCGGCGGAGCACCCACTCGTGGCGCGTTTTGCGCGTTTCCACAACACTGGTTGACGGTAATTGTAAGCGTGAATCTTAAGAAGGGATTTTAGGGCGCGGGCTGTCGACACCCTCGAAGGTTCCTGCCGCCGGCTTTGGAAACGTGTGTATGCACACGGGCTGGTAATCCGTTCTTCGACCTGCAACGCCTGCCACGCCGTTCTTGACGCGCAGTCCTCTTACCATATGTCACCGGGCCGTAAGCGCACGGTGTCGTCGCCCCAGTACGCACAACATCTGCGGCAACGTAAGGCCCAAGGGGACCGACGACGTCGTTTGCACGGAACCACCGACCCTCCGCCGCAGGATTAAACGCACGTTCGCGGTGACTAAATGCGTACAAAGTAATGGCTCGATCGTTTGAAGCGCATCGCGCGCATGTACTTTATGCATACGCTGAGTGAACAAACCTTTTTGCACCACAGTGAAGAGGTTTCGGGAATGTTTCTCCGCAGAAAACGTCTGAGAGGCTGCATTCACCATTCTTTCTTATATAAAACCATTGCGCGAAATGCTAACGCAATTCTTCGAAAATCAGTGTAGTGGCACTAGCGATTTCGGCCCATTTTTCTCTTCCCCCTCCCAATCATCCCTCCCTTTACCTCCCTTCCCCTTCTCTCCTCCCTGATCACGCGAAACATCAATTCAGTTTCCTCAAAATATATAGAAATTTAGGTTCTTCCCTCCCGAAACGACTGTTTAATTGATCCTAAATGATTGAGGCAATCGTTCCTAAAACAGATTGCATTTCTTGCAGTTGTTCGAAGGTGTGTGGAAATTTTGGAATTCCGGGCGCCTGCTGTGGCAAGAAGTTTGTTCTTGTAAAGAGGTTGTTTTTTTTTAAAGCATAAAATTGTTCTTTCTTATCCGCTCTATGTTACGGGATTTTTGAACATTTTTACTGAAATACCCGGTAGTTCTATAAAATGCCAATGTTGTAACCACCGTCGCGACAAAGGTGGCGTTTTGAAAACTGCGGTTAGTGGCAACATTTCTAGACGAAGAAGTTTACATAACCATTCAAGGTCAAAAAAGCAGTAATTGAAATTCCAACATATCAAAATTTATGAAGAGACGCAAGCGGTGCGGATTTAATAGCGGGTGTAAAAGACCACTGTGTTAATTTTGCCATCAAAAACATTTGGACACACATCTGACAGTGCAAAACCATATATCATATTAAATACCCTGAATCAATCCAACAAGGAAAGTGATTCAGCTGTGCCTCATCCGACAGTTTGCTTACTCTTGAAAATAAGACAAAATCATTGGCAAAGCAAAAAACTACTTTGTACTGACGGATTTTCTATCTTCTGTTTTCTATTTTCAATTGTTCTCCTTTCTTTTCAGATTACAAGCGTATAATTTCCGTAGTAGCACGAATATGTACCATATTATCTTGTTTATGGTAGTAACGCTTATACCGTGTTGATATATTTGGACTGTATAGCCTTGTTCATGATAGTAATGCTAATACTTGTGGAGGGTCAAATTGTTCGGGTCTCCTAATGTATTCATTCAATGCTTTAGTTTCTATTTTTTCAGTGTTGAAATAAGAAGGTTTCTTTGACTGTTT
>JAZHYW010061782.1:0-16115 GCA_037355805.1 Ixodes ricinus
AGCCTCTGACACGCCAAAAAAAAATTTTTTTCATGCTAGGCGTTGAAATGGCATATCAGGACATCACAAAAAAATTGTTTCACTATAGAGTTGCGTAGTTCTTTTATAAAAAATAGAAATACGAGGCCCAATTCAAAGTTCCCGCCGTGCACTGTGACGTAACAGTGTACCGCAAGGTGTCGGGGCGGTCAGAAGGGAGGCATCGCCGGAAGTCACGTGAGTTGTATCCCTCCTCGTGCTTACCGCGAGCGCGTGTAATATTTTTTTTAAACTATTTTTGTTATTTTCCGCACCTCCACGAGCGATCCAAGCAGACAAGGTTTCTTTTATTTGCTTTTCATCGCTTAATGTTGCTGTAAAGGTAGAAGAAGCGGAGTCAGTGAATTGACGTGATCAACTACAATGCCTAGAAGGTGCTGTGTGAGGGACTGTCCCGGTATTTCAGCAACTGAAGAAGAGATCACACTGCATGCATTTCCGAGAGACATACATCGGCCGCATGTGCACCTAGTAAACAAGTTCTACTCATGTTCTAGACAAAACACGTACTTTATGCTCGACGTTTACTTGTACTTGGTACACTCACCAGTTCGTATTCTTTAGACGGCAGGCATCTTCAGCCTGGAGAGTATCCGATGATTCAACGACCTCGGTGTCTGAACCTTCAGCAATGCGATCGGGCGTGTCGAATGCTAGCAATCCTAATTTCTGCGAGCGTTCTAAATTTTTTTTTTCAAAACTGGATAGCTTGTTTTGCGCCCAGTATAGCTCTGTATCATCGGACTGACGGCATGCACTCGTACACTGGCTTGTACTCGCAACGCTTTCATCATTGACCTCCATCACGTCGATCCACTGACTCTTCGTCCTCAACTTTTACAGCACGCAAACTAACCAACGGTGCAGCGATAAAGAGCTAGTGGAACTGAAACTTCGTTTTCTACGATCGCTCGTACGAAGAGCAGAATAAAAAGAAATAAAAAAAAGTCTTAGGCACGGTCGCGGAGAGCACGAGGAGTGAAACTCAAGTGACTTCCGGCGAACCCACTTTTAGTGACGTAGGTCGATGCCTCCCTTCTGACCGCCCCGACACCTTGCGGTACACTGTTACGTCACAGTGCACGGCGGGAACTTTGAATTGGGCCTCGTATTTCTATTTTTTATAAAAAGAACTACGCAACTCTATAGTGAAACAATTTTTTGTGATGTCCTGATATGCCATTTCAACGCCTAGCATTGAAAAAATGATTTTTGCAACGTGTCAGAGGTGCTTTTAAGCTGTCGGTAGTGGATTCATCGTGCCCTAGGACCCGGCAGCTCCTTCAACAAGTCATACGCCAAGCAGACGTCGTTCCGCCGGTTGAGGGCGAGGAAAAAACGTTAGAGACGCATTACAGTCTACTATGACAGCTTACGAAACTTAGGGCGTGGCGTATTATGTTCCTAGCTTTCTGATTGGTTCCTCGGCATTCTTATGGGAGAATGCTGCAATCTCATTGGTTGCGGAGCTGTAACAAGATGCGCAGGACTCGCCACGTCGTACGTTTCTTATAAGCTGTCAGGAACTGTATACAGCAACCCTACATTCGCAGCTGCGTGTTCTTCACGTTTCCTTCTTTTGATTACATTATCACGTGAGATTTCGAGTTCGCAGGTCTCGACAGGGATCTGCTTTAGCTTCCTATTCTTGAGGTCAGGGCATGTTTCGATATATGACTCAACGCATATTGACTGTCCAAGAGAAAAAAGCCACAGCTGGCCGATATGAGATCTTTGGTAACGCGCACGAAGGTCACGATGATGTTAATCTTCGAAGGAACTTCCTAAAAGCCTCACAACGAGCGTTAGCGTTTCGCTAAATTGCACTGCAACGTAGAGTGTAACTTTAAAGGCCCGTTCACACTCTTGCGACCGAGTGCGACCGAGTACGACCGAGAGAGACCAAACCGGTTTTTAAGCCTCTTGCGATCTCTTAGGACCAGCTTCGCTGTAACGCATCCGGTCCTAAAAACCGGTCTCGTCTGTCTCGGTCGCACTCGGTGCTGCAAGAGTGTGAACGGGCCTTAAGGTTTCATAGAGGTGTATACGTTGCCCGAAACGCGTCTCCGATTTGTGTGTTTACCGGGACCAAACAAGTGGTCCCTCGATTTCTGTCCGATGACATCGTATACAAGCGTCACGCTGTCGCCGGTCGCAATTCTGGCGGTGTCCCAGCGAAACCTGAAACCAAATTTGACGTTTGTGTTTATACATCGTTAAGGTCGGGGTCTGTCTTTGAGATGCGGTGATGCTGGTTTAGGCTACACGATGTCTCATCCAGATCGAAACGGGCGGGGATGGAGATTGAACCCATGGGATCCCTGTGTACTGCAGCGCGCGCTTTCGCTCCACGTGCTCTGAGATGGTGTGCGCCGCTAGCCCACTCGGCCACCTATCCCCCCGGTGTCCCAGCAGTGGTGGTGTATGTGGAGGCAGACGCCTCTTCTGGTGCAGGTCGCTCTGCAGTTGGACAGTCCACGGAAGTTTCGGCAGCCAGAAGTTGAGACGCCGCGACGACAGCGACACGCGCGTTCGCTCGTGCTTTTCGCCGGCGTTTCTACCACCAACCGCCAGGATCGTGACACCTGACGGCATGACACGCCGGTCTTTATGACGTCATTCGCTGAAACTGCGGGACCACTTTCGGTATACGGGCGGGATTGGACGCTAAACGCGCCAATCGGACATGACTTCCAGGCACTATAGTAAGTAACGCGTTGGGTTACGCACCGTACGGCCTGCTGTGAACGGACGCGTTGTAGAGGCAGAAGACCTGGCTGAACATGGTTCTTGGCGTGCCCATGCTCATCTTTAGGACGGGAAACTGGTCCTCGCACTTGTCCTGGCCCTGGGACATGAGCGAGTCGGGGTCCGTGGTGGCCGGATCGTACGAGGTGGCGTGCAATGACGTGCGGATGATGGCGAAGGTGGCTGAGGGAGACCGGGATAAAGGCCAGGATGCACAAAGACCAGCAGACGACCCACGCCTTGTAGAAGAACGTGTGCACGGGAGGGATGAGCAGCACGCTTTCCGCGGCGCAAGTCGTGGTCTGCGCAGGACGTTGCGAGCACGGTTAGCTGCTTAACAGTGTGAGGTGATCCGCTGAATTTCTGAGCGACCCAAACTGAACCCAATTTCGGAAGACACGGGTTTTACTCTTCGCGGTATTCTATTTAGTTATCTTTAAAATCAAATAGCTTATGATAAAACGGCAAATTAAGGGTATGCCAAAACCCAACTTCAAACTTTCACGCGCTCGCTGGTGGGGCGACGTAACACATTGTATAACTTGCATGTCGTGCAGGCATTATAAGAACACATTATTTTGCGATCTTTTTTTATTTATTTTAAGGTTTCGCTGGAGTGAGCTTTTCGAGCAATCATTTGACGCCACCAAAATTCTTGCAGCCTGTTGGGAACAAGATCTGTACTGGTCCAATATTACCAACGTTATTAGATAAGCTCCAGTTACGGGACTGTTCATATACGCTGCTTGCACGAGCAGTACACCGCTCCCCCCTGCGAACATGCCTTGTGTTGGTAAACAACGAAGAATTCTGAAAAAACAACAAACAAAAAACAAGCTGGACATGGCGCCTTTTATAGTTCGATATCTTCCCAAAAGCTGCTAAGACCAGGAATCTTCACGGTGTGGAATACACGTTGCAAAAGAACTGTGGAAGCTCACTGTCAGCACGTGCTCAGCAGCCGCTGACCATGGCCGGCTTTATTAGGGGCGACCAGGTCATTCCGCGTTTCCCTATGGGAGCGCGCGGGCCAAGAAATATCACGTAAACGGCTTGGAGGGACTGAGTGTTCCGCTAGGCACCACCCTAGCTCAACACCAAAACGCGGCGGCCGCTATAAAAGGCAATGGGAGCGTATGGGAATAACGTTGGTTTCAGATGATTTTTGTCGCATTTAAAAGGCAGGCGCTAATGCTAGCACAGAGTGTGTTTAGAATAGGTTAAAATGAGTCACTATATTATAGTTTTCTCGAGCAGAATAGTTAGTATTGTGCGCTAAGCATCAGTAGGGTGTACGAGTGTACAAGATGGTGCATCCAGTCCGCCTGCTGGAGCCCACCCAGTGATCAGAATAAAAAGTTTAGTTAAATGACCCGCAGGTCGGCCGTGATGCTCTGGTGAATATTCGAAGTGAGACACTGTTGATTGGTGGTGAACTGGCGACTGGCGTGTGTGTGTGTGTGTTGGGGGATCTCCAAAGTAGCACTGCACGGTTTGCGAAAGAGTTCTAGTGACGAAGCGTACGGGTTAAAGGGGGCTGCAGTCCACCATTGCGAGTATGCCGCAGGGAGGAGGCAAAGAGGAAGCGAGGAGTCCGGCAGCATGTGGCTAGGAGCCGCGTGGTCGCTACTTGACGTCGATGTTGAAGCGGTTCCCTGCCGACTGAACGGAGGAGGTGGAATGCTCGATAAGATGCTGTTCGGGGGCCAAGTTGGCGCCTCATAATAAGGTAGGAAGCGCGACGTTGGACCGACTCGAGGGAGGCAACAAGTTGCCTGGTTGCCGAATCCACACTGAACAGCGAAACTCCAGGAAGGGCAACACCAGTGCTGTGAACAGAAATCTGGGCACATCGGGACTGGCTCTTCTTGTGGACCGAATGACGAAGTTAATGAGTCACCTTTCCCTGGACACGAAGTTATGGGCATAGCGATGGAAATCGAAATGCTGGTCGGTGATGACACCTAGGAGGTGGATATGTGTTGTTCTTGGGATCTCCACTCGGTTCAGAAAAAGTGTTGGAGGTGTCGAAGGTTGGCGCGAGGCAGTGATGTGCAAGGTAGCGCATTTCGTTTAAGTTTAGGGGAAGTTTATTATCTTTTGACCAGAGAAGAATGCCATCTAGATCAGCTGGTAGCTCTTTACCGAACGAACAATCGAAATAACGATGAGAAAATCCTTAAAATACAGCCGATTATCCTCAAAACGTCGCCGGTCGGAGCGGACACACTTAGGTACACACGCGAAAGCGTCTGCTAGTATGTTAACCTGCAGCGCCAGAAAACGCGGTGGCGGTTTAGCGAACTAGATAATGTACTAAATAAGCAAAAGCAAATGCGGCACGCTCGCGCTGCCTCGGGTGACCTGGGGCCGCTTTTGCGCTTTTTGGACTCCCAGGGCGACTAGGAAGAAGGAAGTGACGTCAACAACGCAGCAAACGCAGATTGGATGTTGAATGGTGAGAGTCGCTGATGACGAATTTCCGCAGAACAAAACAAAGCTCACTTTTGCTTTGTTTTCTTCTGCGGAAATTCGTCATCAGCGACTCTCATCAATCAACATGCAGTCTGCGTTTGCTGCGTTGTTGACGTCACTCCCTCCTAGTCGCCATGGGAGTCCAAAAGCGCAACATAGGGCCCCTGGTCGCCCCTATAAAGCCGGTCGGGCCGGTGACTATGTAGCCGCCATTAAATTAAGTGTTCAGAAATAAGGCGTTGCTGCGGTCGGCCTTCTACAATTGGGCAAACGCTCACTGTGACGTCATGAGTGTAATCAATTCTCCTTTCAATGATAGAAACAAGAGAAATGCCACTCTGTCAACTTTGACGGTGTTGGTTTAAGGACGGGATGACTCCGGGCTTCCACCCCGCCCCCGCTTCCACCCCCGTGCCTTTTGCACTCGCCGTCGAATTTGTAGCTCTCAGTTGATAATCCTGGTCGTGATGTTACAAATAGCAACCGTAAGAGGGAGCCACCCAAACAACCCGTCGCCAATACCCATAATTTCCGACGCATGTTTCGAATGCCCATGCGGGCTATACCCAACTGAAATACAACTCCTACACGAAGCACCACTCAGTCACACACGCATATTCCCGCGACCCGGGAACCTTTCTCGGAAATTAGCTACCCCCAGATCGATAATCCTGGATAAACCCTGTGCCGGATTGACCAGACATTCGGGCTCCTTCGCGTACCTGTTTGGCCACCTGATCAACGATGTCACCTTCTTCGCCGCTGTCGTCTGTCTCTTTGAAGGCTGGAGGCGGGGGTATTAGTCCTCCCCGAAGCAGAGACATGCGCCGCAACATTTTCATGTTGGCTGTCTTTACTCCGGGATGTTCTCGAACGAGTGCATGCAGTCGTCTACGAGCCCCGGTGGTTATGTGCAGCGCGTGGTCACCTGCGGGCACGCGATCACACGCCGCACAACGCCCCCTATGCGCTTCTATGGTCCCCCAGTCGCGAGTGGCCCAGAGCTCACCGTGACGTCATGGGCCCCAAGTTGTGATCGCTACGCACGCTGCAGTGAAAATTCGAACTACTTTTTATTTTACATGATTTCCGACATTTTCTGTGGGCGAAGATTTCATCGCCGGCAGTCTCGAAATGAAAACCGGATATGACTGTTCGGCATTCAATGAACATTGAAAGCTGAGCGCAAGTTCGTCTGCTTCTTTTGCAGGGGTTGTGGTGACGTCAGAGAGACGCCGATCTCTGATTGGCTCTGATTCAAGGATAGTGGGTAGACTTCAAGGCAGCTTGCTTTGAGGTCTACCCACTATCCTTCAATCAGAGCCAATCAGAGCTCGGTGCTCTGACGTCACCACAACCCCTGCAAAGAAGCAGACGAAATTGCGCTTCGTATAGACCAAAGTTACTAGGTTAGGTCAGTTGTGGAATTCCCGCGGAAGGGGGTTCCCCTCACTCACTTCAGTCCGCCTCCCGTCGTTTGAAGCGCCATCTAGGTGTTCGTTTACGAACACTGTTTTCCATAGAGTACGGTAGAACGCCATCTAGATGCTGCGCTTCGAAACGTACGTATCCCATAGAATACACTGCAGTTACCAAAGCAGCCGTCCGGCGCGTCGAACGACGGAGGCGAGTCGTGGTGAGTGAGGGGGGTACTGCCCGTGCAAGCAGCGTCTATGAGCAGTTCCGTAACTGAGCTAATCTAATAACGTTGGTATATACCAATAGACCGATCTCACCAAATAGTTTGAGTACGCCACCGCTGTCACCGTGCATAGTGGGAACCAACGTTATTAGAACAACTCAGTTCTGGAACTTCGCTCCGGAGGGGGTCCCTTTGCGTGGCGCCTGTTAGAGGGCGCGCGCTCCGCATTAATACTCGCTATCATCATCATTGACGGCGCGGTTCTGGCCTTTCTTACAAATAACAGCAGCAGAAATTGTTTCTGCTGCTGTTGGTAGTCACATTTTTACTTTTTACTGGCGAAAGGGCAAAAACTAACCCAAAACCATGCTGAACCTCGAGAGGAGTCGGGACTCAAAAGCAGCCGCGGAGCAGTAGCAGACGAAAACGCGTGGATTAATGCGCCGCCAGCGCCACCTAGCTGCAAAAAATCGGACACGGTTTCGGACCCCTCCAATGTACAGCGTCTATGGGAAGTTCCATAACTGAGTTGATCTAGTAACGGTGGTGGGAACTGTAGTCTTTCTGCACGCGCGACAACCACGCTGGTGGTCTGCGCGAGCGGAGCACGAGACGGAACGAGCTGTCTCGTGCACGGGCGCCTACCTCTCCTGGACTACGGTTATGGCGGCGTCGCGCATGGTTCTAATGTTCTGAACGAATTAACAGCCATAGGTTTAGCATCGTCAATTCTGTCATTGCGTCCCGTTACTCTCCCGGTAATATTGCGGGTGTTTTGATGTCTTCGGGACGTGCAACCCTGGTAAATTCAAAAATGCCGAGACACCGCTGGATACGTCAGGCTTGCGCAAGAGCGTATACGTTCGCGCGAGCTTGCGCGGGTTGCATCGTGCGCAGGTTATTTTGTAGCCACGACAGCCACGGGATGGCGCTTCCGAAACGTTGTGCAGACCCCTAACTGTGACAAGCACGGTATTCGCCCAGATCATGAAAAAGCGCATGACCGCATGGGCAGAGGAGGAGGGCATGCTGACAGAAATCCAAGGAGGCTTCCGACGGGGACGCCGATTAGAGGACCATCTGTTTACCTTAACGCAATGTATTGAGGTTGCACGGAAAGAGGAAAGGAGCCTAATATGTTGTTTTCTTGACATCGCAAAGGCCTATGATAGTGTTTCCCATGCCCAGCTTATTGTTAGCCTACAACAGCTTGACATGCCGCCGGAGTGGACAACACTCATCTCCCGCCTATACCATGGCGACACGGTTATGACCCACCTTGATGATGCTCACTCTGAGGAGGTGCTGGTGACGAGGGGCTTACGCCAAGGTTGCCCGCTTTCTCCCCTATTGTATATGCTATACGTATCCACCCTAGAGAAGCAACTTATACAATCAGGACTGGGCTTTTCACTAGCGCATTTGGAGCTTGGAGATCAAGTTGACTGGGTTCTACCGGGATTGACGTACGCGGACGATGTGGTACTGACCGCAGGATCAGGGTCTGAACTGCAAAAGCTTCTTGACATATGTTCCAAGGAGGCTATGGGACTTGGTTTAAAATTCTAACACCAGCAAGTCAGCGGCGGTGGTGTTTTCGGACCCCTCGAGACAACTCTCGATAGCCTTCGTCTCGGAGGGTCCGATGTACCAATTCTTAATTCTTACAAGTACTTGGGCATCACAATGTCGAATGACACAGACTACCTGCAAGGCCATCACACCCATCTCCGCCAAGCAGCCCTACGAGGAGCCAGCATTCTCCGTAAGCGAAGCCTCTGGAGTTGCAACAGGTTCATCGTTTCGCGGGAACTGTGGAAAGCAGTAATGGTACCCGGACTAACATTTGCAAATGCAGTGGTGTGTGTCCCAGGAGATGTCCGCGCCAATATGGAGCGGAGGCAGAGAGACGTAGGACGCCAGGCACTGGGCTGCCATGGAGCGGTCGCCAACGAGGCAGTGCAGGGTGACCTGGGTTGGTCCTCTTTTGAGGCTAGGGAGGCTTCAAGCAAGATAGCGTATGACGGACGCCTTCGACTTATGGATAGATGCCGTTGGGCGAAGAGACTGTTTATATACACCAACTTGACTGGGCTGCGGACCCGCTGGCAGACGCGCCTCTATCACCTTCAACACAAGTACGGCTTCTTCTCGGAACCTGTCGATGCGTCGACGGAGACGGAGTGGACGTCGGAAGTTAGGAAGAGAGTCCGAGACTGCGAGACCCAACAATGGCTCCAAGACGCCCAAACGAAATCGACGCTGGGGTGTACCTCGCCAACAAAATAACCATCACCTCGGAAGTCCGGCTGTACGACAACAGCCTGGGTAGCCGCTTCTTGTTCGAGGCACGTGCCGGGGGCACTGCGGACGCTGTCTTATAGGCGTCGTTTCGACACCACTGTTACGTCAACTATGTGTAGGGTGTGTGGGGTAAGCGACGAAACGGTGGAGCACATTGTGCTAGACTGCGCGAGACTCAAGCCGTCCCGGTCACAGGACAATGACCCAAGGCGTCCGAAGCCCTTAGCGCTCGCTGAAGCGTTGGGCTTCACTGACGGTGAAATCGGACAATCCATAGCAGTCTGCCCAGCTACGGGGCTGAAGGTACCCTCCAACGACACAAAAAGCTTGTTGCAGAAACGAAAAGGAGACTGGAGGACTGGTGGCAGAAGATCCACCTCAGGGAGCATTAAGACACCTACGCTCCCAGGCTTGGGCACAAACCTTGTTTGAGTCCTCCCGATTCAAAGGGAAATAGCCGCATCATCATCATCATCATCATCATCAGCGGAGAAGCACCGGTGGCCGTGCAGGGGCTGTGGATTGACAGGCGTAGCAGCTTATAGACGCGCCGCCATAGCCGACCTTCTCTTGTCTTACCGAGATGTCGAGCCAGTAAACCGGGCGTTGACGAGCCTCCGCAAAGGCCTATGCTGGGGAGAAGGACACAGTAGCACCTAAAGGGGCAATAACCTGCCATGTTGCGGCAATGATGAAGTGAAGCGAACGGAATAGGAGGAAACAAAAACCGGTGGTCGGTTATGGCGGCGCCCATGCACAGCTGCCTGAACAAGAGAAGGTCAGCAATGAGCACGTTAAGTCCGCGCTCCTTTACTCCTGCTCCGACGCTCCGAGGTTCATACTCCGAGCACAGCAACTAAACGGAGCACAGCGTACAGGAGCGCTACACACCGAAACTATCGACGAGCCGCATGAGCAGCGAACCGCTCATGAGTGAGCGCGAAGACGTCACTCGCGCTCCGAGAAATACTCGGTACACGAAGAGCGCGCCCGAGCGTCATGTCTCCGGCGGCACTCCTGTCCGTATAGTGAACAAAGCGCCAAACTCTCGCGCTCCGGAGCACGGACTTAATTAAAGACCGACGATCAGTTTGCGCTTTCCACTTTTCCCCCACTTCCTCCTCTCCCCCTTCTACCCTGTCCACCGTTGCCTGTTTCCTCCTACCCCAGGGTGAGGAGGATCTTCTGCCTTGCAGAATCTCGAGTCTGATCGTCGGCCTTTAACGCGCCCAGTGGCGGCCGTCATCTGGCGCGTGTGTAAAAGCGGCAGCTTCTTGTGCTCATCTCACACTTTCCGCGGAGTATTTTTATGAAACGTCAAAATTATTTGTGCACTCGACGGTGAAACAGTCACGTCCAGACAACCCTAGATTTTCGGAAATTGTAACACGGTAAAGAACAAAACACTCGGAACTAACTTACGCACGACGTCCGTCTTTGAGCCATTTCGCCCATACCTTTGGCGGTCTGTCATACCCTGTGTCAGCGGGCAAGCCGAAAATGCACCGGATCTGGGGTGTGTTAGTTGCTACGCTGGTATGACGTTATGCGAATAAGGTCTATACTTGTGTTTTCATAGTACCCAATGCCCACTGCACGCGCTCCGAAAAAAGCAAAAAATAGCAGATAAGAAATTGCCGTTCTATCACTGGTAATGCCAAGAGCTCGAGCCGGGAGACGCGCTTGCACGTGCTCCGGTAGAAAAAAGAACAACAAAAATCAGCATTCGGAACAAAATGGTCAGATGTGTATTTTGTTCGGAACGCTTTCGTTCGCGCTAGAGTCACTAAATAAAGCTACGCTTTCAGAGTACCGAAACTCCCAAACTACGCGTCTGAAGCGCGTCAGGCGCCGCCATCTTGGGTCCGCGCGCAGATGGAGGAGCGACTGTAGCTGGGCCAAGCCGAGCTCTAGCCGTCGCCTGCGCCAGCTGCCGTAGCCGCAGTTGTGGCAGCGAATCAAGGTCGTGTTGTTCGTATCTCGACGTAAGAAGGAAAGTGCATGCTGAGCGACAGACTTCCAGCGCGCGCGCAGTAAACAGTAAAATAGCAGCAGGCAGCGGATTGCTGGACCCAAGATGGCGGTGTTTAAAAAACGCGATGATGATGATAGCGACTCACGTGACTGCCGCTGTCCTATGATTCCGCAGCGAACCAGAATATTGTTGGATATAGCGACTGTATTGTCGGCAAAACGCCAAAGAAAAGGAATGTCGGTACTCTGAAAGCGTAGCTTATTTAGTGACTCTAGTTCGCGCAAGCCACGGTGCGTGAACGCGACGCTGATGCACAACGACTTTGCCGTGAAGTGTCACAGATATCGCCGCTGTAATGTAGATTAGCACGGGGACTCTTCGAGTTCTTTGTCTAGCTGCAAATAAAAAAAAAACTTTGGTTGAAACAATTAGAAAAAACGTGCAGCTCAGGATTTTTTTTTTAAACTCTCCAAAAATTAGAGAGAAAAATTGTGAGACAAATCCCAATTGGCTGTTGCAACTCATACTGTTCGCGGGGTTCCTCAGCCTCATTGTATAATCGTAATATGGACATGATAGTGGTCCTTAAAAGCCTCTTTGCGAAGTTGGCCGCCAGAGAACTAAAGTGTGATCTAGTGTTATATCAAAGCACACGAAAATTTCTGCTGAAGTAAGAAAATACTTATATAATTCGATCAGTTGCAGTATAACGCATGCTGCGCTGCGAAGTTACACTGAACACACACGTAAACTATAAGGTTACAAAAGGCGATATGGTAGACAAAAAAGAACACGACGTACTTGTGAAAGCGCAGTTGCAACGTGATATCTCAAACCAGTAATCAAGAAATAAATCAACGAAATTTAGCGAACTAGCCTCGTAGTGCTCATTCTTGCATCTAATGTTCTTCAAACCTGACAAAGTTGCAGGCGCTGTCACTAATAGTCATGCCCAGTATTACGAAAAAATATACCGATTAAAACACGGTGCATATTAACGGAACAAAATATGGTCCGATCGCTTCGATTGAGGCAATTTAGCCACTGCCATTTCCACCAATGGAAATGGCCCGTCCCCGCACACGGGTTGGTGATCGTCCAGGTCCAAGTCCCACACGCCCAGACAGAACCTTGAGGGTTCCCACAGAACGACCTCGCAGACTCTTAAGCAGCCAGAGGGTTCGGTTCACTTTCTGCTCCATGGACCTAAGGTTCTCAAAGGCCACCCAGGTCCTCCCGATCCTCGCAGAGCGCCCAGAGGGTCTTCGAGGCGCTCCACTGACGTTGCAGACCTGACTGTAGGCCAGCATTCCTGGAACGCGAAGACCGTCCTCCAGGAGTCCAGGTCTGTCCTCTGTAAGCCCTGGGCCCAGAGCAGGCATGCCGATGGTCGTACCAGGAGCCCGGACGCGGTAGCCGGAGGCCCGAGGCGAGATCGTGAAACAGAGGGTCGTGAAATTCAGCGCGCCCTCCGACTTTTTGCTATATACTCGACTTGCGTCTCCACAGATTGCTTGTTGGGGTCAGTAGTTCTGGAAGAGTCAAAACGGCTTTGTGCTTCTGTTTGTTGGAACAAATGACCCTTTAAAAAAGCCCATCAAGCAGCATTGTGGGTCGACATTTACTGGGTACAAAAAGTATACAATTGGATCCGAATCCTCCACCGAACACTGAAACATCTACTCTGTTTTCGACTACTAGCTGAATCGGTTCAACCCGACCCCTGACACAACCCTTGTGTCCAATACATGATTACAGTATAGGTGTCCACACAATGACAGTCTCGCATAATTGGCGCAGCCACTACTAGATGGCGCGCTCCTTCTGAAAGGGCCTATTCGGTCAAATCGAGGGTTACATCGTAACTTGTACAGTGACCGAGATGTATAGGGGAATCGCAGAAACCACGATTCATTACGGAACATGGCATATAAAAGAAACTGTCAGTACAGATACCGAGGTCCGTGATAACAGCTTATATAGCGTGCTTATTGTTGTTGTCATGTTGCCAACGATGAACTTGGCAAAGCATAGTCTTCTTTGAAACACACATGAACACCAATCACTGGTTTACAATTAATACGTTTAGTTAATAAGGACGAGCGACATTACTCTGTAATAGACTAGTCATGCAATCTCAGTGGCCAAGTGGCCTCCGGCAACTTTGACCCTAATATAGCAGTCGTAGGTCGATATAACACCGAGCGCACTTCTCCAGTAAAATTGGTGTTCCATCATGAACTGCGGGGTAGCACACACCTTGTAGAGCTTGTCGCCCGTCCAGGCAAAAAAAATGCCGAGTTATTGAATAGCGGATAGATGCGCGGCGCCTGAGATTTCGCGGAAGAGCAACTGTGTATGCTCAGAGAGCGTTCTACAGCCCTGTAGAAAGATGTGGTAGTGGACAGAAGGCAAAAAAACCTTTCCGGAGAACCCCAGGAGACCTCACGGCTGTCCCACACTGCAGTGCGCGGCGAAGGGAACTGTGGGTTTGTTTTGATATATGCTGGGGGCGAACCCGGACGCTTCGTGTATTGTGGAAGTGGAAACGATCCCTTTTGTCATATCACTTGTGGTTCAGAACACCCAAATAATTAAAAGAACATTGAAAAACAAAAAGTAATCAAGTACTCAGTTTTGCCTTCGTGCTGTCTTTTCTGCGTTCTTTATTCACAAAACAAACAAAAAATTCCACCTCGTCTTTTTTACGCGCCGTACACTCGCATCGTGATAATGCGCTTAGCAAGCAACGTGGCCGACATCTATTTCCGGAAAGGTCTATTATTAAAAAGGTATATTCCCTCAGCGATCTCTGGAACGAGACTCACTCACTTGTAAGGACTAGGGCACGATGTATGGCTCCAGTCGCCGTTCGGATAGAAGCTGTGGGTCAATGCGATCATCCAACCAACGGCCGAAGTCATCTCCGGGAGGTCGTAGTGATCGAGGGCATCTCTAGACGTCGGAAGTATGACGCCAAGCGTGAGCTTTGGTCGGAGTGTCAAGCCCAGGGTCTTGAAGAAGACGCCCGATGAGCCGGCGTCAAAGGATCGGACCAGGACACAAGATTCCGTCGAAGCCGTAATGGTGGGCCCACGTCATCAGGCCATTTATGAGCCTTATCCTGAGGGTGTGGCTTCGAAATTGCCAAGAGGCGAGCGTTGTTCTAGCAGGCTTTCGGCGCTGATGACTAAATGCACCTGACAAAGGAATAACAAGGTTTTTGGTCAGAGGACAGTAAACATTACACAGCGCTTTATTCATAGACAACTTCGTGTAGCATGTCAGGAAGTGTGAAGCGTTCACGTGCACAGCTTTGATCGGCGCTCAGGGCGCACGAGCGCCCGTGCACCCATAGCTTTGACTGCATTACCACGGAAGCTATCCCTGAGTATATATATGGTCACAGACATCTTGAGAAACTATGAGCGTTGTTTCTTGTGGTCCTGCTTCTCGCCTCGGTATTTGTTCTTTGGAGTTCTTATCGGCTAATGCAGCAATTTGATTGGCTGCGGAGAGATAAGAAAATGCAACGAACTCGTCTCAGCCAGCGTTTCTGAAGCTTTCGGTGACAATGGTAACATTTACATGCACCCAACAAAGGTACGGTCTACTGCGTGAGATCTCGATCGATGGGGCATTTTTTCAGTGAAAAGTTTGCCCTCCTCGCGCCATGTTTTCGCTCAGCTCACACCAAAACCTTCCACATGGGTAAATGTTTAGACGAATAATATATTTCACCACATCTCTTAATTTGTTTGGTTTGTTTTGTTAATCGAATTTGTGACATCACATCTCTTAATTTGTTAATCGAAAATGTGAAGCAACCGTCCTTAATATAGTGGCAGGCTTGTAGCTTGTCCTGATGTTTACCACAGGCAGCGTTCACTCTGTGGGTTAAACAGCAGATGCACAGGCCGTAGCTCCGCTTCATTGGCTGTCACTTCTTCACACTGTCCATTCGGTATAACAGCACTGAAACGCCGGAGATAAATATTTTCATGTTTGTGTCTCTGTAGCATTAGGCAAACCACAAAGCTCCGATAGACATTAGAGAGTTTTAGTAGATCGTATCCTGCGGGAAGCGAGCTGAACGGGCGCGTGCGCAATGCACGCTTCAAAGTGACAACACGAGCTCCCGCTAGCAAAGCGAAGCTCTATTTTACGGTCCAGTAAAAGTCCCTATTGCTAAAAAAAATTGCAAACGACCACACAAAGTGTGCTGCGATGCATAACTTGCACTGACATCACTTGGTTAGATATAAGGGGGAAAAAAGGCGCGTGAAGCGGTAGCTTTCGCTATTGCGTTGAGGTGTGGAGTTTTGTTTTCCTATATGGGCATCTTTTTTTTCCGGGAAAACGCACTAACAGCTACGGCTGTAAATTGTATGATCTAAATTCTCATAACGTTTCTTATAATTGGATGTGGTCTGTCTTCTGGGGATGTGTACCTTTACAGCCTGGAAACGCTTCTTTAGTGTTGTAGTGCTCTCGAGACCCTTGCACGTGTAGTCAAACTCTTCTGCACGGGACCGCAGGTCGCCGTCGGCCGTGATTGACATCGACGAGTAGAGCACGTGATTGCAGAGGGCGCCAGGGATCATGCCAAGCGGAAAACGATACGCTGCACAAAGCACCATGCTTGTTTGGGAGCTGCAGAGCGCAATCAATCTATCCGTGTATTTTGTACATATTTCTTGCGCGACATTCAAAGTCCTAGCTCCTGTATAAGTAATCCACGGGAACAGATCTTACGCTTGATTCACTTACTTAAGGCTACAAATCTGATTGTATACCTAAAACACAATTACTAGTATACATGCTGAACTTACAAAAAAAAAAACTAACTCACCCAAATATAAATATCTGAACGAATGCTTTCAGTGCCATCAGTTGTGAACTCGTTAGAAGCAAATCAGTGAAAGGAGCTGT
>JAZHYW010061785.1:0-13503 GCA_037355805.1 Ixodes ricinus
CCAATCGGTCCCGCTCGGGGCCAATAACCGATGGGACACTGTGCCCAGGGATCCTGGGTTCAATCCCCACCCCCTGCCCGTTTCGATCTGGATGAGCATTGTACCGGCCTGCGGTCGTGTATGACTATTGCGTGATGCACGTTAAAGACCCCAGGCTACCGGTTGTACTGCACTGGCTAAATTGCTCACCTACAGTTGGGAGACAAGTCGCCCATTGAGGAAAACTATGTTCTAGGCTGTATAAACATACCCCCCCCCCATTCGTTTCCAGACAGGTAAGGTAGCACCGCTTCATTCAACCGTGACACAGTAAGATCACTGTTGAAAGAGGTGTTCATAACGGACAATAGAACAGTGAACTCCTGAGGTTATTTACGAAGACACTAAAGCTATTTAGAGGTTCATTTGATTTTGCCTAAAAATTAGAAAGGTGAAGAGAAAAAAACACGTAAGCCTCACATGAGGTAGAAACGTATTTTCTATCTATTGATGGCCCGTTTGTTTTCTCAGTAATCCCCAAAACAAAAAAGTGTTAAATAAAAACAAAAATATTTCGGGCGCCAAAGCGCTAACGTCAAAAATTCAATTTGCATCTCAGAGGAAGCATCTGTTTGCTGGTTAAGAAAATATATTGTAAATGTTCAAAATAAAAGAAATCATCCTTCTTTTTTTGTTTTTTAGATCAACTAGCCACCAAACAAGGTCTACAGAGAATGAAAATAGCTGAAATAATGTTTCATAAAATAAATGTTGTTCGGAATAAGTATTTTAGCCTTCTTTTGCAACTCATTCAACTATATTTTTTTTATTTCCAAATACATATTAGTAGGGTGCCTTCATGTGCGCTTTGCTTAGGGTAGAGACATCCGACCACTTTTTCCCGCACTTTTATTTACTTTTTTGTTCAGAAGCGCGTGAAAGAGCGTGTCCTGGCGTTGGTCCTGGCACACGTTTGTGGCGTTGACTCGTGCTATGGCGAACGATTCTGTTTTCGTCGATTTGTTTGCATTTTACCCGTGAGTGCGTGCTGCCGTGATCGGGTACTACAAAGAGTGGCATCACCCTAAAGGCCGGTTCAGACACTTGCGTTTGAGTGCGTTTGACTGCGGTGCGTCGAGAACCGAAAGCGAGTCACCGGCACATCGGTGCTTCGTATGAAGCGTGGAATCCAATTCAAGGAATCATACTTGGCACGCGATATAAGCAGCAGGGATGTCCTGGTTTCTCGCTGCCGAAACGCAGTCAAACGCAGTCAAACGCAACTGTCTGAACCAGGCTTAAGCCACCCCTAAAGGTGTATCCACACGACGGACCGAGCCGCGGACCGATTCATCACGTGATGCGCGGCCCGCGGGCCGCCCGGCTCCAATGAGCATCCACACGGCGGACCAAAAGAGCAGACCACAGAGCGAACGGGCCGGTCTAACCCTCGACCTCACAACTCTGCCAAACGCATGCAGCGAGCTGCTTTGAGGCTATTTGTAAGGAGCCAAGATGGAGGTTGAACAAAAGAGACGTTTGGCCGCGGTGGCCCTGGCGTTGACTATTGATAACGAGGAGGACTTAAGTGAGCCGAAAAGGGCATGCTGGATGAAGCCCTGGATGTGCAGAAAAGATCTCGGTCTGCATAGTCAACTCTTTTCGTCGCACAACAAAAGGTTCGTCTTCTTCGTCTTCAACAGTTGGTGCCAAAAGAAAACGACTTTGGATTTGGATTCCAATCCAAACAATAGAAGTCAGCTTGTTCCCAGACCTAGCGCTTCAATTATGCTAAAAACGCCGCGGTCCGCCGCCAAAATCCGTGGGAAAAAAGTCGGTTGACTTTTCTCAGAAGCGCGGGCCGCGGACCGCCGGCGGACCTCGAAAACCGGTGACGTAAGATCACGTGATACGCGGCCCGCGGACCAAAACAGCAATTTGGTCCGTCGTGTGGATACACATTAAGCAGAGGGACATTGAGGCACCCTGCATATTAGGATATCTCTGTTCAACCCTGCACGATCTTAGGTAGCTTACGAGCCACGCTTGTAGCATATGCAAGCCCGAATAACGCCATGCTGACTGCCTTCTGTTCCGCTGCCAGATACTGGAACGTCAGTTGAAGGCCCTCAGTTGCTGAGTCGTCCGACGGTCTTTGCATCCCGTTGCAGCAGCGAAATCCGTGTCTTCGTCGCCACTGTGTAGTATTTGAAGTAACAGGCCGATGGGGTTCTTCGCTGGAATATCTTTATTGCAGGACTGTCCGAGTACGACACATAGCCACGGGTGTGAGAGAGAGGCAGGGCACCAGCGGGTGGTGCAGACGGTACGCTGGCTCAGATAACTCAGGCGCTTGCTGTTGCCAGCTCATTGTATCACCCATACAACAACGACGGCGGCGACGGATGGGGCCTGCGACCAGGGTGTCGAACCGGATCCGAACCGAACCGAAAACCGGAACAGAACCGTTATTTTTAGCCGAACCGGAACTGAACCGAACCGAAATCTTCGCCGCCATCTTGGAACTGAACCGGAACCGAACCGCAAAAAAATATAACGGTAACCGGTTCAAAACGGTTCAAGGTAATTTTTTGAAATTTGTTTTTGGTATCTCAAAATGGACATATGAGAATAAAAAATTGGCGGATGTATTTCTATCTATTGATCAAATCGTCATATACAAAATTGCAATGTATAGTAAATTGTGGGTTCTCGTGGCGCTTTTGTATTGGCATTATGATTAACCATTGTCGCGTTGTCACGTGACGTCATGGTGTCAATACATGTCAGGTATGTCACGTCACCTCGTGACGTCACGTAACTCACCGCGTCAACTCGATTTAATTTGAGGAAGTCACTAGATGTACTAACCTTGTTGACAGCGTGACGTAACATGACATCACGATTTTCTACCGAGAGTGACGTGACACCGTGACGTAAGCGATTTTCAAAACCTTTAGTTGAGTGCTCGGGTTCATGACAATCAGCATCGCCAAACATTCGGATAACGGCTCATGACAATTAAGTATGATAGTAGCCCAATTCTAACAATATCTGAAGCTCAGCCTAAGCTTTTGCTTTCCAAACCCTTGCCGCCTAGGGCATAACTATGATGAACACTGAAAGTATAAATTTAGCGTCAGATCACGTGGCCGCTTGTCCAAATGGCGAGTTGAGGAGGGGATCGACAGCTGTCTCTTTCCTTTATTTTTCTGCACCTGCTATTGCGCGGAGGGGAAAACTAATGGATATTTTCGCATGCTATCAACGTCAGAAGTTACTTTTTAACAGTATTTATTGAAAGTACAAAAAAATGTTGCAAGACCAATTTTACATCATTGAGGCACACAAACATTTTTTCGTTGTGGCTGAACTGCATCAGAAAGATGTCCCCGAGAATAGAAGTATTGAAATGAATAAAGGCGACTTATTAATATGACGTTACATAAAGCTACATGTGTGTACGGAAGGAATACCTAAAAAAAAAAAAAAAAGATTTTAGTGACCTCAGAGTAGACTTGTACGTAATCCGTTACAAGTAACGAAATTACTTGTAATCCCTTACATTTATCTGTAATTTAGTAACGGAATAATTACATATTTTCTAGAGTAATTTTAAAGTAATTCCCTTACATTTTTTACGTAACGAATTCCTTGTAATCCGTTACATTTTTTTAAGACCACCACCCCCCCCCCTCTAAAGAAAGCGTTGTTTTTATTTTGGTAAAGTCGAGCGCAGTGACACTGCCACGCGAACTGACCAGCGCAAAGGGAGGTTTGTCATCAATCTTCAGTTCCCCAAAGCCTTTTTTTGCAACCCCAAGCCCCTGAACCTACTATTTTTTAGACTCCAACAACAATGTCAAAAAAATGCAAATAAACAGTTCTACAAAAAAAAAGGGGGGGGGGGGGCAAGTTATATTCGTTTTTTTTAGTTCCTTTGTTTGTGACCGAAGAAGGGAAGAGGACACCAAGTGATTTTGTGCCTCTTCGAGAAGCTCGAGGTGGTAAGGGCACAGACAAGAACTAACAATGTCCTTCTTGGTTATAGTGACTATTACCATTTTCATAATGTCACAACACGAGACAACGCTCCGTCTATCTCAAACTCCACTAAAAGAGATGCGATAATATGTGAAGCTCTTATTGCCACAAGCATCCTCGTTCGTTGCTGCACACATATAACCTCTTAGAAAACAGGGTGTATTTTTTTCTTCTGTTTGTTTCCTATTTGACCCTGGTTTAAAAGCTGCTTACTTTTTTGTGGTCCAACTTCTAGGATTGGCCCACTTTATTTGTGAATTTCAGCCAGGTTATCTGCATCTCAGTAACCCGTTTTGTGAGTCAGCTTTTTGCGAGCACTTCGAAAATGGTTAGAGTTTTCCTTTCTTCTTCTTCCTGTTTTTACCCCAGCAGGACGCATCTTCCCTCGAGCAGATATTTTTACAAATACAACATAATGGTGGCTGACGTAGACTTGATCTTCAGGGCTTGAGAAGAGAATGAAACTCATGAGTGGGGCCATAACGCGGCTTACTTAGTACTCTGCTCTTCGCTGCCCGTGGCATCTGCGGATGTCTATCTGGAGAACACCGGAGTAAACTGCAGTCGGTCCGTGCTCCGTGAGTTTTTAAACGGCACCGGCACCAAGAAAAGTACACACGGCAAACGCGCATTTACATTTCCTTGTTTGAACCGACGTTCTACTTAACTGTTGTTATGAGTGTGTGTGTGTGTGTTTTTCGGTTACTCATATTTATATACTGGAAACTTTTTTTTATTCACCAGCGTCTCAACCGAGGCTCGACCTGCTCAGAACCAAAGGAAGAAGCATATGGAGCCAAACCTTATTTATTAGTTAATTATCACCATACTGTTACAACTGTTTTGCTATTGTCTGGCAATATATGCCGGTATATTAAGATGTACATAAATTGATTCGTATTCCAGTTTGCTCTAGTTGCAGTTGCAATCGCACACGTCCTTGCGCCCCGTCATAAGCTGCGCTTATGACGGGGAGCAAGGACGTGTGCGATTGCTGCTCTGCTCAGTTTTTCGGGAGGCAACAATTTTTACACTGTGCGTCATGCACTCGCCGGTTCCACTGCAAGTGCTTAGATATTCAAGCCGAGGAATACGATATCTTTATGCAGTCCGGTAAAAGCAGCTACAAATGCAAAAACTGTTCAAAGCGCGCCGATCCTTCAACAACGAGGCTTATCGGCTCCGAATCTGATGACGGGGTTACGGCCACCGCTGGGAACACGGAATCCAACATCGGTGATGGGGACGACAGTGAATCTGCACTTGCGGGAGCTTCTTCTGAAATTCTTCGCCTGCTCGTGCGTTTGTCGTCTCGGCTCGACATTTTGACGGCCGAGGTAAAGCTTCTGCGTGCCGACAACAGTGCCCTACGAGTGGAAGTCTCCCAACTTCGCCAAGCAGTTCTAAACAAGACTGTCGTGGCTGCTTCCAAAGACGCGTCACCCGTCGCCCCGGAACAAACGGCGCCCTCCTACGCTTTTGTTGCTCAGGGCGCCCGCCCCAGGGAGGGACAAGTTCGTCATTTTCCCGTAAATGCAACGACTCGTTGGATTCCATCATCGTCCTCACATCTGAGCAACGGTGAGTCTGCCAACACGGCTCACAACGCGAGTGACCATCCTATCTCTAACCAAGATCGTCGTCCAAGGCCTCAGGCCTCATTCGGTCAATCAAGAAATTGCAACATTAGAGCGGTTCCTCGGTGACAAATCAATAATATGCACGCGACTAAAAACGCTATATCCGACCGACAATTCGTTCCATCTCGCCATTGATGAGGAAGCGTTGGTGGCGTTGAACAGTTCCGATGTGTGGCCAGATGGCTCTCTTTTTCGTCCTTTTATTGGGAGGCTGCCTATCTCACGGCATTACATGGTTGTTTCGAATAGCATAGGTCACGCTGATCATGGCTCGAAAACTTAGCGTATACTACCAAAATGTCCGTGGTCTTAGAACCAAAACTGATTAATTTGTGTCTAACCTACTTGGCAGTGATTGTGATATTGTTTCATTGTCGGAAACCTGGCTTCATGACGGTATCGCCAGTAGTGACTATTTTCCTTCTTTTTCTGTGTCCAGAAGAGATCGTGAATATACTTCCGGGATGAGATACGGCGGTGGTGTACTTATAGCTTGCAGGCAATCTTTGAACGCATATAGACGTCACGATCTAGAAACATATCAAGAATCGGTCTGGGTGGAGATAACTTCCGCTGATGGGTTCAACCTTCTTATTTGATCATAATATTTTCCCCCTCCCTCAGATTCTGCTATCTTTATAGACCACTTCCAGTTTCTAGAAAACAGTATCGATATGACTGAATATGGCGTACAAATTTACGGAGATTTTAATCTGCCAAAGGTGGACTGGCCTTCCTGCATAATTAACAGTGCAAGTTCATGCACGCGTCATAAAGCGTCCTGCTTGTTCAACTTTATCAATTTTAATGATTTTACGCAGCAGAACACGTTTGCGAACTGCTCCGGTAATATTCTGGATCTAGTTTTATCTAACTTCCATATCGCGGAAGTGACTCGCATAAGGGATCCGCTGGTAAATGGTGATGCTTACCACCCTCCGCTCGCAATCTCGTTTTCAATGTCTTTAAGGATGATACCACCTTGCTGCGTGCTAAAATATACGTACGGTCTCGGTGACTATTTTGGGTTATTTAAATATTTTAAGAAATATGATTGGAGCATTATTTTACAAAATTCGGATGTTGATTTAATGGCGGACGATCTTAGATCAGTAGTCAATAAAGCAATGAATAAGTTTATTCCTAGGCACCTTCAACGTCCCGAGAAGTATCCAAAATGGTTCTCTAAGCATCTACGACATTATTTAAGGTTAAAATTGCATTACCATAGATTGTATAGAAAGACAAAACTGGACTTCTGGTATGAAAAATATAGCATATGCCGTGAACTAACAAAGAATCTCCTCGTTAATGACCAGTATATGTATCGTAAGCAAGTGGAGCTGAGCTCAAACAAACGACCTGATGAATTCTGGCGCTTTGTAAAAACACATACCAGGAAGCAGTGGCGTCACGAGGGTCAGCGGCACCCGGGGCGGTAGCCCGCCGCGACCCCCCCCCCCCCCCGCTCTCGCGTGGCCCACCGCGACCCCTTCCCCCCCCCCGCTCTCGCCTGGCCCACCGGCACTCCTCCCCTCCCCCCCGCTCTCGTGTCCCGCCGCGTCACCCCCCTGAGCTCTGCACCCGGGGCGGACCGCCCCCCCCCCCCCCTTGTGACGCCACTGCCAGGAAGGAGTCTGGCAATATAACGCTGCGCAGTAGATCTGGTGTTCATATTTCCCCGAAGTCTGTTTGCGAACAGTTTTCACACCATTTTAGTTCATGCTTTTCTGGTGTCAACACCAGTTCGCCTGTGACATGTGGGTCTGATGACTACTTGCCTCTTACGAGAATTAAAGTCGATGAGGTGTTTTCGGCTATTGGAAAACTAAACTCTAAACTATCGACCGGCTGCGATGGTATTCCCAATTTTATTGTGAAGGGCTGCAGCGAAATATTTGCTCCTGTTCTTGAAAACTTGTTTAACTTGTCGCTGCGAACAGGTATATTTTCAGAAAACTGGAAATCTTCAATTATTGTCCCAATTTTTAAATCTGGTAATTCTAGTGACGTCAGCAATTATCGTCCAGTATCTCTTTAAATGCATTTTCAAAAGTATTCGAAATGGTGATGTACAACCGCCTATATAATTATTTTAAACGAAAGGTAGTTCCTATACAGCATGGTTTTTTAGCAGGAAGATCCGTTGAAACAAATTTATGCACATTTCATAATTATTTTATGCCAATTGTTCAGAGCCGGGGTCAGGTAGATGCAGTATATTTGGATAAGTCCAAAGCCTTCGACAAGGTCAATCATGCATTGTTATTGAAGAAACTTGGGAACTATGGGCTTGGTCCTGAATATATTACCTGGTTCAGGAGTTATCTACATGAAAGACAGAACTGTGTTAGGGTTTCTGGCTACTTGTCACAACCTTTCATGTCTATTTCGGGTGTTCCTCAGGGCTCGAATCTTGGTCCGCTGTTGTTTATTATTTTTATAAACGATTTACTGTCCTTCCTGAAAAAGTCGCAGGTGCTCATGTTTGCAGACGACGTTAAACTGTTTCGGCAGGTCAACACTATCACTGACTGTGCTTTTCTGCAAGAAGATGTTGATTCAGTACAAAGATGGTGTAATTTGAACAATCTAGTTTTGAACCCCCGCAAAACCCAAGTGATGTCTCTGTCCAGAAAGCGTAGCACATTATGTTATATGTACTCTATGGGAAATGAAACTATAAGTCGGACCACAATAGTTAAAGATCTAGGGGTGTTTGTGGATGATCACCTTTCTTTTAATTCTCACATAAACTCCATTGTTAGCCAGAGTCTGCGCATGTTGGGAATAATGGCCCGCCTAACTAGACCATTTAGCACTCATCATTGTCTGTTGCGACTCTTTAGTACTCATGTGCGCTCTAGACTTGAATTTGCATCTGTTATTTGGAACTCTATCTCTAGTACAGCGAGTGAAAAAATTGAACATATACGAAAACGATTTGTGCGGATTTTCTATGACAGATATTTTGGTCGTAAATGTTATTTTCAATATAATTTAATTTTATCCAAACTAAAACTGTGCGCTCTGCATAACAGGAGATCTGTCCGGGATGTTAAGTTTTTGCACAGGTTGATCCATGGGTCCATAGACAGTCCTTCACTTCTTGCTTCTTTACACTTCCGCATTCCCGTCAGTGCTAACTCTAGACATCTCAGAGTTTTTTATCCAGATATTCATAGCAACTTGTCACCGATATCACGAATTCAACATGTTTTAGACACGAAGTTTTGGAATGTTGATATTTTTGTACAAAAATGCCTCTTGTTTGTACAGGGTTGTTCTAAAATTGCCAAAACTGTTTGCATGTGTATTAATGTAAACCATATGTATAAGTTTTAAAACATGTGTATAACTTGAAGCATGTATATTTGTTATGATTATGTATTTTGTGCTTCGTGCTTTACCGCAAAGGCCTTTGAGCTGTTGGTAAGCACGCGAAAATAAACATTGAATTGAATTGAATTGAATGACGACTTCTCTAGCTTCGCGATTTCGACAATGGAGAATTGTAGTAGATAGGTCCGATGACTCCGATAACGATACCCGATACTCCGCCGCCGCCTTTGCGCATGCATCATATCGTTATCGGGGGCATCGAAGGTATCGGAACTGTCTACTAAAACTCGAATATACAGGCAACGGCTGCCACGAGGACGCTTTGATCTACCTTCGGGGTAAATAGCACGTACTTCCATTGCTTCACTGAAAAAGCTCAGTGCAGAGCATAAAACATTCGTGATGCACAATATGCCACTCCCATCCAGTGCCTCAGTTCAAAGGGTGTTCAGCGTAGCAGTTGACATATTGAGTAAGAAATAACGCAAAATGTCTGACGAGACTTTCGAGAGTCAGCGGTTGCTCAAAATACTCAAGGTAAATGGAACAGGTTGCAACAATAAAAACTTGAATAACCCCCTTCCCTTTGTATCTTAACTGAAGACAATACTGTTTAAAGTAACGCCACGAAAGTAACGGATTACTTTTGGGGTAACGGTCACTTACTTTTATGGGAGGGTAATTGTAATTGTAATAAATTACAATTTAGCCTTGAGTAATTGTAAATGTAATTCCTTACTATTTTTCAGTAACGTGTACAAGTCTGCCTCAGAGGGACAGCCGAACGTTGGCAGTCGCTGTAAGTCCCACACGACCGTCGTTCTCAAGTTATTGCCCAAGTTTCGACCCCCTCTGTATTTTGCTTAAAGGAGCTATAAAAAGATTTCTATACATCACTAAATACTACTCAGGATCACTCCCTAACGTTAATAACTGATTGAACTCGGCTTTGCTCTTTTTTCTAGGCAATGGCAGTCGCCAAAAAATTAGAAAAATATGAGCATCGTTCATCCCCTCAACTCGGAGCCAGAAGTGGCCACGTGGCCTGGTGCCTATCTTATGCCGCCAATTAACGTTAAAAGAATTCGGCTATTCTCATCACCGCAGTGGTTGGATACGAGCCACTACCCAAGTGTCCGCAGAGGCATTGATTGTTACGAGCCGATGTACAGTGCTCACGCAGTTCTCGTGTCCAATCCATGAGCCGCGCTCGACTGTCGTTAGGCGAGGTGGTTTTGATCCCACAATTACGACATCAATCTTTGCGAAGGCAAGACTGACAGAAATAGTCTAATTTTATCCTCGCAATTTCACCGCGACAAAGAAGCGTCTGAATCAGTGGCGGTCTGTGCGAGTATACTTAAGCCAGACTAGGACCAGTACGCCTCGGAAAAGTCAGTGAACATTCCAACCCGATATCGTATTAGGACCCCTTTAAACTTCACGGAGTGCAAAATAAAAGCAATGAAAGGTTGCTGTTAACAAGTGACAAACAAAATTGTCGAATTAGCACACACAAACGAAGGAGGCAATTCCTCAGGAATACTTTCAGCCCTTCCACTCTGGTGAAGAAGGAAGACCAGCGAAGCTGTACTATGGTGGGAATGAAGTAATGGCCGGCCACAAGTCGGCAAGCCAGAGTGGAAAGGCTGGAGAGGTTGCCGCCATCTATGCGCGACGGCGGCAACCAGACAACCGGCCAGCCATTTGTCTGGTTGCCGTCGTCACTTATAGATGGCGGTAGCTGTCCAAAGTTTAGTGTCATCATTTAGTATCATACTGAGAAAACTAGCCCTTATAACAGCTCCGCTGTAAAAGAAGTGTGCGTGTGTGTGCGTGTGTGTGTGGGGGGGGGGAGGGGGGTTAGTTTTAAAAACATACTGTGTTGTAAAGGTTCCTCTTCCCCACATCTTTGGCGCAGACCAAAAAGCGTTACCCCGGAAACTACTTTGTTTGCAAAAACGCTCTTGCTAAAAAAGCATCTTTTTGTCGTGCCAGACGTTCGCGCCGTTCCTCACGACAATGCACTAAGAATAATAATACGTGCCTTTCAAATACTTGGCTTTCATTGAGCTTGAACCTCCTGCAGCGTGCGCACCATCGAATTCAATTTTCTCAGCAAGAAGAAATCACAATGACCACCAGCCTATAGTGTGATGACGTCACGTGCATACAATATTAAACAGTTCAGCTTTCTGGTGAAATGTGATGTTCGCAACACTAGCAATAGATGTCCTAATTGCAAAGTTTGTGCAGTATTTATAACAGTCTCGCGATGATATATGGCAGCCTAGAGAAATGTTAGAGCGCATGACTATTCAAGCATAGTGTTGTAAAGTGAGGGCCCCCAAAAACAAACTGCAGGTAAAACCGAATAAAACATTAGCCTCCCGAGGCAGTATTTAGCGAAGTTTCGAGCTCAAGCAAGCTGATGAAATGTGATTTATACTTAGATTTTATGAATAATCGTCTGTCCTTTGCGCTATTTATGTAAAATTATGAATTTCATTGCGTGCATCTTTACGCATCTCTTTTGGCAGTAAGTCGTTCTGTAAGGGATTATTTAGAAAAATAACATTAATTATCTCTCTCTTTTTGAACATTTCGTGCATTTGACTTCCAATCTATCATGTGAGCGCAAAGTCCTTTTTGGCGTACCCTGCAAGCCGATATTTCACACTGCCAATCAGCAAACAGAAAAACACTTTTACGCAGACTCCACAGCTCGCGTAGTTTCGAGTATCGTCCTTCCGTGCCGGTCTCAAGCGGTTATGTGAACTTTATAAAGTAAAATTTATTGATCACTATAAAAATATATTTGATTACTAACTGAATATTTGACAACATCAATAAAGGGCCGACCACTCTAAAGCAATGCCCCCCCCCCCCCAAATTATCTGAAAGGTGTTCTGCCAATCTTTTCCGGCGTTTTTATCCTCGACAGGCATGCACGTTGTAAGTGATACGGGACGGCGCCTTACACACATTTCCGATTTTGAAGCCAATTTAAATAACTTTGTGTTCCTCACATATAACTTCTCAAACATATAGAAGTCTGTTATTGCCTCTTTTACGTGGAGAACATTACTTTTATATGTCTGTGGGCTGGACAAAAACAAAGGAAACAGGGGCGCGCGGCGGAACTATGACGATTACGCACGAAAACCGTCAGAAAGTGTCGAATTAAGTAGCTGCCATGTCGAGTAGAACGTGAAATACTACTTCGTTTTACTTAACAAAAAAGAATCTTGGAGGACGCTTAAGCTTCACCTTTAAAAGTGGAACGAGATAGCGTTAACGGGCCTCGTTTGCATCGCATTCTCATTTGCCGCGCAAGCGTGCCTCGCGTGGCCTAGTCAAAAGTTCCCGACTCGGAACCGAAAAGTCGTGGGTTTCGAATCCCGCCTAAAATTCTTAATTTTTTCTTTAAGGCAAAGGAATTATTTTGAAAAATTGCACCATCTTCCCGAGGGGAACCATGGGGTGATGCGGAGCATCGCGGATCGTTATTAACGGTGTTATTAACGGTGTTAGTAACGTTGTTAGTAACGTTGTTAACTTGCGTGTTATTACGTTGTTAACTTGCGAATGGACGCCGCTTCTCGTTGCCGTAGTTCAGGGTCTGCCGCTCGCTTCAAGCGTTTGCGCTCAGCGTCGCGTGCCCTTCGCTGCGCAGCTTTGTCTTCAGTGGACGTAGCGTTGCTGTTAGTTTGTGGGGTGGTGCTGACGCTTGCTTGCGCCAACCGACTAACTGACGGGACTGTTGCTTCCATCACACTTCATCGGAAGAACGGAGTGAAGTGGAGTCAACAGCGCTGAACTCGTGGTACAGCTTCTCGCTTGCCTTTATTTTTAATTGCTAATCTTTTCCTTCCTTTTTGCATTTCATTTTTCTTTTCTCCTTCTTCCGTCGCGTCGGTTCTCCCCGCACCAGCCCCCGATAGATCTCTTCTTTTAGATTTAGCATAACTTTTCTTCTGCTTATATTTACATCATTTCCAAATTATCCTCCTTAGAATTGGCAAGCATAGCTTCTCTTTGCTTAATTAATTTATTCCCTTCTTGACTGATTTCTTTTGGCCGGCCGGATTTGGGCTGCGGCGGACGCGAGCGGCCGAGAAACGCTAGCAGACGACAGCCGCAGAGTTGCGGGAAAGCCCACCCCACTGGAAAGCCCTGGCGTGGCGCTGCGACCCGCGCGCCCAAAACTATCCTCCTTTCACTCCTCCGGGGGAACGCGCGCTACCGCTGCTTATACACGAACTCATCTCTCTGACGTCACGGCGCGGTGGTGGCGCGTCGGTCGCACTTCCGGTCTGGGGCTGTGGGCAGAAGTCCCCATGCCAGACGTGTATTCCTGCGTTGTTTTGAAAGGAACCAGACAAAAACCTGCCTTCTCGTCAAAACGCCGCAACTGGGGTCGTACCAAAAGTGTCGAGAAAGGTTTGAAGGTCATTTTTCACGTGCTCGGTTCGTCCGAGAATCTGGATATGTGCTG
>JAZHYW010061786.1:0-16270 GCA_037355805.1 Ixodes ricinus
TTTCTAGTATGCGCCGCATTTTCCACCGCTTGGTGGCGGGTGTGTCGACGGGTCATTTCTTGTTTCCGTACTTTTATAAACTGTATTTGTTTCTTTTCTGGTCTAAAATACGGAACAAAAACCACTTTATACGTAATTGAAAACGGCTCGCGCCACTTATATTTTGTATCTCGACTGAAAAGAAGCTTTTAGCGGCTCTGACCATTAGTAAGCCCAGATTAAAGAAGTCACATTTCGCGCGCTTTCGGTAATGGGGGTCGCCTCCGTAGGTGGCGGAGGTTTCGCGTCGTCAGTTTAAAATATGACGCACTGATATTTAGTTACTTCCTCTCCGTGCCCGCTGGCTTGCCCGAACTTAAATATGATTGCATGGGCCCTTTAAGAAGAAGGGAAATTATGCCAACTTCTGCTATGATTATGCCTTGTAAGATTGGCTGTGCTGAGCTGTCGGTACTAGTCGGCACAAAATGGTGTTATCTTGAGTAAACCTGGAAAGGAAGTAGTCGTTGAAGTTTTTAACCTTAGTCGCACTTCCTTCAGTTGTAGCATCATGGCTTGGCTTTATACGTGGATTAATGTACCGCAAAACAAATTTTTCTGTGCGGTTTGAATGAATGAGTAAAGGGTTCCGCTGTAAAAATTCCTTTGCACTTTTATATGGCAGTTACGCTCTTTAGTTAAGTTCGTTATTTGCTCTCTTTTAGTTACGCATTGCTTCATCTTCGTTTCTTTTGGAGTCTATTTTTCCTTTTGGTATGAATGATTTCAATGCGTTATCCATGGGTTACGTTTTGTTGTTATTTTTATTTTAGTCGGGATGTGTTTGCTCATACAATGGGAAACGATTAGTTTGACATAATTCCAGGGGTCAGTGGTACTAATATCTGTTCGATGGGAAAGTTAATAAAAATGGTCCGAAAATAATCAAAGTAATCGAGAATGGCCACATCGTTTGCTCGGATTATAGTTTGCAATATGAGTTGTCTTTTGGCTCAGAGTCTAATTAGGGACGCCACCGCAATATTGCGGTCGGCTATGCCATCCGCGATGTCCACGTCGATCTCCTTCAGAAAGTGTTCTTCACAGAAAGTGGTCACTCACGGAAACAGATGAGTTAGTTGGTAATTAAAGTAGATGTCTCAAGATGGTTTAGAAAAACCGAGGCACGGTAGGGTGAGCCTCATGTCACACCAAGAAATTCCAGGTAGGTTGAAATCGCCTGCCATGATTATTTTATCATCTGGCTGAATGTTCGATGCCATGTACGAAGAAAGATAGTTAAACAAAATTAGTATTTTCGTTAGGGGGCTTAGAAACGCTACCAATATACACATTACTATTATTTAGAAGTTTACACCAAAGTGATTCAATGCCTATCCCCTCTTGCATCTCTGTGACCTTAAAACACTTTTTTGTACAGGATAGCCATGGCCCCTCCCTGCGATTGTCTATTTTTCCGCATGTGGTGAATAGTTTCGGAAATCTATTTCGTAGTTTTGAATATTCCCCGAGAGCCAGGTTTCCGCTTTAATTAGAACAACCGACTCGTGAGTCAGCGACCATCGCCTCTAATTTTTTCCTGTACATTCAGCAATCTTTCGCCCGTTTACTATTATTACTTTTAGTGTTGCCTCTTTCTTGACAGCTTTCGGGTCCTGTCATTTCCATGACTTGTTTCTGTGAGGTGAACATTCTCGCTCTTGATCTCGTCCCAAATGTACAGTTGGTCATTAATTTCAACTTTATTAAAGAGTAGGGTGACCTTATCTCCAGATGCCTTGTTTTGTTTCGTTATTTCCTGTAGCTTCTCCCAAACTTCTTAATTTTTTTGTTTTTGTTTACTGGGGTGTTTGACTGTTCCAGCTTGTGGCAATTTCCCAGGATGGTCATCTTGTCTCGGAAATCTGTGCGCTTCAGAATGAGTGGGTGGCTCCTCCCTACGAACCTTTGCTTAGTCGGTGATTCTTTTTTTCGATCGCTACTGCTGGGACTTGTAGGCGGTGAATTCTGATTTCTTTTTTTGCCCTTCCTTGGGGCGTCCCACTGTCCTCCCGACCAGATTCTTCTAATCTAAAGGTAATGAAGTTATTTTTTCGAGTACGGCTTTCGAAGACCTCACACTTGTGTTGAAGAATATTTAAATCAGCTTCGAGAGGTTCTACTTTTGCAGTGCATTCGTCGATTCTTTTTCTTTTTTTAACCTCGCCAAGCTCTTTTCTAGATTTGTTTAGATATCATCAATTCTGTCTAATGCGGTTTGTTGGCTTGTTTGTATTTCCTTGAGTTTTTAACACAACGTATCGAGCCTTTTCATTACGTGCTCCAAAGTGGCGCCAGGATTGCTCAACATCACCACACAGCAAGACCAGCTTTTTTGACAGTTCATGAATGGCACGCCAAACAACAAGTAGCTTCCGTGGGCACGGTAGCAAGAATGGACACTCTTTCTTACTTCGCGAAGAATTAGTGTAATCTTTTCTCACCTTCACGATGAACAATAACGGGTTAGTGGCCGTCATCCCTGCGTGGTTACCGTTCCCACGGCACGGTGGCGGCACGGTGCGGATTCCTCAACGGTCGCGACTAGCGCATAGCACTCCATAACAGCGGGTCAACAATTTCGGAATTCTTGGTGATTATCCGCCTGCTCTTTCATGTTCGCGGTCTTTTTCCGGTTTGGTAGGCAAACCTAGCGTGCCAAATCTTTGCCGATGAAGTTTCGAGTAATATTAATAAAGCAGACTGTCTTTTTACACTCGTGTACTTAACGTCATTTGCTGCGAAATTCTTGTTATTTCTGGTGCAGACGACAAGGTTTAGCGAAATTATCGTGAGTCAATTGGCAACTCCATTGAAATCGACACTGCGTGGTGGCAACGCCGAGAAGCTCTGAAAGAAGGTCCTTTTGCCTTCGTCGCCTGCTATCGCTGCTTCGCTCTCGTAGTCTGCGCAATTTCACAACTATTTGCGACGGTGGTCACAGGTGGTTTGTACTCTAAGATCACTTGAATATTCCTTGGCTTCCAAAGTCTACCAACGTTTCGAGGTCGTTCCAATTGTGTTCTTCATACGTGAAACCGAGGTCGCCGTTCGGAGCCCATCGGACAAAGCTAAATATGCCCATCCCGAAATCCCCCTCTGAAAACCCCCGTTGCGAATTCCCCGGTATTATCTATCCCATCTCCGAAATTCCTGGTTTTCAACAAAGGACGCACATGCGACCCCCGTACTGGATTTCCCCACTTTCCTTGTCCGGCCAAGTCCAAAACACTGCGGTTCTGTGCATTATTCAAATATTGAAGTCGGAAAGTATGACACACAATTTCAACCTTTACAAGGACTGGTGTTTAACTCGTTGGCGTAACATAGTTACGAGAACAGCGCGTAAAAAAGCGGAGGCCTAGGAGAAGGAGCACACAAGCGTAGCGCTGGCTATAATCAGTTACAGGTTGAGAAAGTTTTCGAGGGAAAGGAAGGCTAAGGAGGAGGAAGCAGACGCAACGCTGAAGAGAAGAGGAAGTTTCCTCCTCTCCAGCATTTCGTCTGCTACCTCCTCCCCAGCCTTCCTTTCCTCGCCAACTTAACCTGTACCTGACTATACTAACTGGAATTTTTACTTCTGCACGAAACAGAAAGTAGAGAATAAACGGAAAGAATGGGAACAAAACAATCAACCCGATAAAACACCCCCAGCATTCCGACACGTGCCTACACAAACTTGTCGCACCTCTTGATAAAAACCGCCTCGTCATCCGCTAAGGCTATATGGACGGGGCGGTAACACACGTGCTTTTTTCATAATATTGATGGAAGAAAAGCGTGTTGTTTTGGGGTCAAGATTCAAAGAAGAATAAACATGGAGGACGGAGACGACAACACTTCTTTCATCATGAAAGATGTGGGCCGTCTTCGTCCTACCTGTTTATTCTTTCTTCGATGTTGACTCTTTTCATAACTGACGATAAAAAAGGACTCATTAGTTTATCTCGCTATCTTATTTAATATCGTTATATCTTCGAAGAATGGAGAAGAATTCGGTTCACTGCGTGTGGGACACACACAGTGAACCGAATTTCTGCTCAAGACGGTTTCAAAACCCAAATTCTTCCCAGGACTGGCTCGGCTGCGGCAGATGGACGTTGAATTCTAACGCAAAAAACGGACGGACGCAGTGGTGGTCAATACATTCCTATATTGATTTCCTAAAAAAAGAAATGGCAGAGGTGCTTGGCGATGTTCGAAATACTGGGCCCTTAACTGCGAAGCCATGGTGCTCACTGGGGGGGAAAGACATCCAGAAAACACAAGATTTGTCCAAGGGCGAGCTGAATATTCAGGAGTTCTTAAAGTTGATTCAGAGATTTCAGCGGTATTTAAGTGGCGTAGACATTGGTCCTACAAAACGCTGTACACTTGTGTATGAAAATAAATATCCTGCAATTCTGCTTTATTGATGAGCATGAAGCAGACACAGGATCGCTGGGAAAAATAAAATGTCTGGAATAAATAAAGAAAGGCGGAGATAATCAATGCGATCGCAGCACAGGCATAGGGGGGATCGGGCACAGGACTACTCGGTGCAAGCTAGCGAGGATTTTGTCCACGGCGTTTTTGACATTCGGGAGAAAACGCGCGTGGCACTCGAGACAGGAGAATTGCCACGGGGGACCGGGCCACAGCAGACAAAGCCGACGTGAAACCTTACCTTCACTTTGACGACCTTCAGGAGGACAAAACATAGTCTTTTTACAATAGCTTGTTCAACTCCTAAAAGAGTAGGATATTTTCAATATCCTTTACCTCGCGGAGCTTAGTACTCCAAAAGTAAGCCAGAAGTCCAGCTTCGGCCAAATGCCAGAACCGAGCTGCCGAAAGAAACAAACATCGTTTTAAGCAATTATTTTTATGTTCCGCCGCGTCATTCTTACGCACTTACTAGAAGAATGTTTTCACCGTCCAAAGCGCACTTTGCTTTACATGTAGCACTGATTCCGTGCTGCGGCGCAAAACATCTATGGTGTTCCGCGTGCTGAACGATAAAACGGACCTCCTTTCGTCCGCCGTTTTGCCTGATCAGCGCCCCTATAGTTCGTTGTAGCCGCCAATAGGTCACAGTTTTATCGCGTCAAACTAACGTGTGAGTTAGCTGACTGCGCGAAATCTCGGTTTCGCGAAACCGTTGCGCGTTGAGAAGATGCACCGTGTGAATAGAGCTGTAGTCACCAATATTCGGGCTATAAATGCTGCGGTATTTTCCCTTACCAGCTTCTACACATCGCGAACAACAAGATAATAGAACAACTGTTTCTGAGCTGTACAAACGGAGTCCAAACTCTTTGTTCTGGACGTTTACATAGAGTCTAGACAAAAGTTTGCCCCCCCCCCCCCGCGGCTTCTTGGGAGTTTCGTGGTTTTGTCTGCGGCTCTTAGGCCGGGTCAGCCTGGCCACCCCTGACATAGTGGTTTGTTGTGTTCCCAGCTGGGACTGCCGATTCTGAGTTCTTTTCTACAAGCCTTTCAGCGCGAAGTTCGGTGCTTAATGAGGCATGTGCGTCTTTGATAACCGTTCAAACAGTCCATCCCTCTCGTCGCAAAACACCTAAATCCGATTCAAAACACCTCCAGACCCTGGTGCCCTCAAATTTGATAACCAAATCTGGATCAAAGCTAAGGTGCGACAATAGGGATCACTGTTCGTTACACGCACGACAAGCGGTTTGCGTTTCTCTCGAGAAGGTTAACGGTTTGCAGTTTGGTGATTAATCCACAAAAAGTACGAAAGGCCTGTTTTCAAACCAATAAGAAACTCGGAAGCTTTCTGCCCTCCATATTTCAAGCTTTGTTTAAGCTTTTGTTCTCCATGTTAAAATGATAACTAGTTGTAACTTCTGAAGTAATCGGAAGTAGCGGTTAATTCGTAGCGCAAGTTCGTCTGCTTCGTGCACAGGGGTCGCAATGATGTCAGAACGCCGAGCTCTGATTGGCTGACAAAAGAAAAAAAAACACACTATAGTAAGATTTCGAGGCATCTCAGGTGTACCCACTCAACTTTCAATCTCAGCCAATCAGAGCTCGGTAGCCGTCCTGACGTCACCTCCACTCTTGCACAAGCAGCAGACGACTCCTTTTCCTCGGGTTGTCGAGTCATCTAATGGAACACTTTTTTTAATCGAGATTAATTGGAATGTTCTGCCCTTTTTTTCGTAACGTGTACAAGATTGCGCAATACCCACTACCGTAATCCGTTCGGGATGCCTCTCGATTCACAACCCTCACGCACAACCTCCTCTCCTAGGGACTGAGGAATCACTTAATCAAAACAACCCTTAAGAACAATTTTTTTTTTTTGCGTGAAGAGGGGTGGGCAGTTCTTTTCTCCCAAATTTGGAGGATAGCGTATCGGCGAACAGTCTCGGCTTGCATCCCGCGGCAAGGCGCAGTTGCGGCCCGAGCTCGGCTCCTGACTCCGTCCGTCCGCTCTCCCCGGCGTATTCGGCTGCACCGTTTTCGCGCGTGGCGAATCGCTTCCCTCCCACCGGTCGCACACAGGGCGCAGCTGGCCATTGCGGCCTCCGAGTGGGCCGCCCCGAAAATAGTCGTGCACAGCGCGCTCGCCTCAAACTGCGCCGGCTATAAACACCGCGGACACATCTCGGCCGAGAGCGGCGCTTTCTGGAGGAAAGCGGCGCTTCATCGCCCGCACGAATGGTTGCGGCCACCGCCGGCGATCCTCCCGCGGCCGATCGGGGTCGACCGTTGGGAGGTCCGGGCCGGACGCTGCTCTGGGCTGTCGTCGCCGGTCCTTCTAAGAGCGTTGAGCGTTCAACGTTTGAACACAAGTAATTTTAACCTAACGTTAATACGATTAGCATACATTATGTATTATAAATATGTGTTTGAACTCTGATTATGGGCTGTGGAATATGTTGAAGTGGGGTATTTGTGGGCACACGCCGCCAAAAGGGAAATCTAGAGGAAGTCTTGAACGTGATCCGTTACGAGTGAAGAAATTGCGCGTAATTCCTCGCATTTATTAATAATTTTGTAACGGAATAATTACATATTTGCTAGAGTAATTGTAAAGCTATTTCCTTACATATTTACCTCGTTCTAAAACAAAATGGGTTCATTATGGTAAAGTCGACTGCAGCATAGCCTCCTCTATACTCACAAGGCCTATCAGTTCGATGGCGGAGCCATAGGGTGCCCGGTCGCAGATTTGGAGCACGAGGATCTGGTAGCACAGAGCATTTTTCGGAGAGTCTCTGTATCAATGCGAAAGCATTAACTGTCTCATGGAGCGAGCTGACGTCATCCGTTTGAAGCGCGAAAACGGCTCCTGGTTTCCGCGATCCCAATAGGAGCGATTCGCCTTCGGTTCCATTGGCTGGCGTCGACGGGGCTCCCATTGGCCGCTGCGCCATGGCCTCCGAGATCCCGAAGCAAGCGCGCGCTACGTACGCAGCAGACGACAAAGGGAGCGGACGAGCGGCTTGCATGCTTTCGCATTCACAACTCATAAGACAATGCTTAGGGTGTACCTCGAGGTTTTCAGCGCACAGCTTCTTGCAGCGGCGAGGACTCGACACAGGAGTTCTCGAAACCCGACGAGAAAGGAAGCGGTAGCCTGAGGAACGCGAGAAAGCACGAGCGGACATTCCATCGCTCGGGACAAGCGTGGTTTCGGTGTCTCGCCGCAGCGGGAGCGCCCGTTAAATGCGCTCTTGTCTGCCGCTGTACCTTTTCACTTTCGGCGGCCGCGTCTCGTGGCGTTCTGCCACGCTCTGTCAGTGTAGAGGAGGCTATGACTGCAGTCACACTGTCACGCGCATTGACCACCGCAAAAGAAGGCTTGGCACTCATCAGTTCCACAGAGCTTTTCTTGACAACACCAAGGCGCGATAACTTTTTTCCTTCGTCAAAAACTAACAACAAATGTAAAAAAAAAAAATGCAAATCGGTATTTCTGAAAAAAAGGCGGGTTGTTTATGTTTCTTTCTTTTCCTTTTTTTCTTTCTTTGCGATGGAAGACGGGGAGAGGAGGACAGCGTAATTGCGTACCTCTTCGAAAACTTCACATTTAAAAAAAAAAATAAGAAAAAAAAACCGGAGACGATGGAGAGAAGGGAACAAGCACAAAACGACGAAGCTTTGCTCTTTCATCTTTTAAAAGCTCGAGGCAGTAAGTGCGCAGACAAGAATTAGCAATGTCCCTCTCGATTATAGAGACTACGATCATTTTCACCATGTCACTCAGGAGGGAACGCTCCGTCTACCCTAAAATCCACTGAAAGCGACGTGATAATAAGTGAAGCTGTTATATGCCACAAGCATCCTCATTCGTTGCTGCATAAAGGGTATTAGAACACTTCTGCATCTTATCTTAGAGAACAGAATATTGTATGTATTTTTTCCCACCTTATTCGACCAAGTTGTAAAAGCTACTTACTTCTTTATATTCGAAAATCTAGTCCTAGCCCACTTTTTTTGCGGATTCCATCCAGGCTATCTGCATCGCAGTCACCCTTCTATGCGACAGCCTTTTGCGAACACTTCGGAAATGGTTATGGTATTTTTTCCGCCCCTGTTTTTACGCCAGCAGGACAGATCTTATTTCAAACGCAAATCTTTAGTGAAAAAAGAAGAAATGGTAGCTGACGTAGGCTAGAGATTCCGAACTTGAGGAGGGAATGAAACGCGTGAGTGGGGCAGATTCTCTGCCCTTCGCCGCCCCTGGGCTTCAGCAGACGTCTATCCGGAGAAGAGTGCAGTACACTACTGGCCGTCCCGTGCTCTGTGCGCTTTTGAACGGCATCCAGAAAGGCAGGTACGGCAAACGTGCTTTTACATCGCCTCGTTTTAACCGACGTTCTAATTATTTGTTTTAGGAGTGTCCCAGTGTTTTTATTCCTTTATAAATCATTACTTATTTTTATATCGAAAAGGTTTTATTCTCTTATTCACCAGCGTCTCAACCAAGGCTCGACCTGTGCAGATCCAAAGGAAGAATATATCGCGTGTCTCAGATAGCGGCCAGGCTCTTTAAATCGACCGCAAAATTCGGTTTCTTAAGCTATTGCGCTACGATTTTGTGCAGCTTTGCCCGCAGGTGGTGCATTTTTTCTATAAAATTTGCAAAGAGCGAACTTGCCTGAGAAAAAAGTAAAGAAAGAAAAAGGCTAAACTCTATGGAAACCCAGCAAAACTACCGGTCTTCAATCAATAGGGCGCCCTACTGTTTGATGACCAGTAACTTCGCTGCGTTTCCATAGGAGTTAAGCCTTTTTCTTTTTTGTAGTTTTTCCTCGGGTAAGTTGGCTCTTAGCTAATTTTGTTGAAAAAATGCACCACCTGTGGGCAACGTTGCAACAAATCGTAGCGCGATAGGTTAAGAAACTGAATTTTGCGGTCGATTTAAAGAGCCTGGCTGCTACTTGAGACACCCGGTAGATCGAAATCACTTATTATTTAACTTTGACGCGTAACTACCCGTCTTGCTATCTTCGCTTGTTACCGTCTCGCAAAATGTGCCGGTATATTTAATGTACATAAATAAATAGTTGTGCAGTCCATCGAGCATTCGTGAGGCACACTATGGCACTCCCATCCAGTGCCTCATTCGAGAGGGTGTTCAGTGTTGTTGCGAGCAGCAACAACGGCGACGACAAGCCGTCAGCAAACGTGGCTCATCGTCTCATCTTGTGCTCACGGGAGCAGTCCGCGGAAGCGCTGGATTGACGGCATGGTACAAACTTTAGTCCGTCGAACGAAGGAAGTGTCGTCTATCCTTTCACCGCCGAAATAACGTGGCTTCGAGGCGTCGAACCGGCCGGATGTCTGCCCTTCTTGGAACTCAAGTCGATATATCCAGTCAAGGTGAACCGAGCGGGCCTCGGACACTGCGAACATTACGCCCGTATCTCGTCCAGCCTGCCCCAAGGCACCTGGAAAGACCACGCCTTCGAAACGGAGTGTGCGAACGCATGACGCCACCGGGACAGACGATCTCTTCAGTGCGGTGTGCGTGAACGTCTGACGTCATCTGGACAGAGGATTCTTCCGAAAAGGCGTCGGTGATGGGAACTGGTGCGCTGCCGCGTTTGACTGCCACCCATTCGCATTACGTGGCAACCGAAATACTTTAAAAGGAACGAACTACCACCACTCAGGAGCTCACCGAGATCAAGACTTATAGCTTCTGCTAGCTGCCGTAAAGTCAGAGCTCAGTGCTCTCCTGGCGAGTACACGTGTAAATAGAGGAGAGTTGTAATTATCGTCATCGTCGCCTGTTGAGATTTTTGCCCGGATCCGCTCCGTCCGGATCTGGACCCCAGTCGAGCCTGGTCCATCCTGGGGACCCACATCGGTCGCGACAGCGTAGCGGTCGACATTTCACGAAGAAAGGGGGCAAGATGTCTGACGAGACATTGGAGGGTCAGCTGTGGATGAAAATACTCGAGGTCGATAATTGTGGCTGGTGGCAACAATAAGCACTCGAATAGCTCTCCTCCCTTTTTATTCTTACTTGAGGACTGTAATGTTGGAAATAACGCCAGTAAAGTAGCGAAATACTTTCTGCCGTAACGCTGACTTACTTTTGTACGAGGGAAATTGTAATTGTAATTAATTACGATTTAGCCTCGAGAAATTGTAAAGGCAATTTCTTTTTTTATAACGTACCCAGGTAAAAATCAGTCCACTTCCAGCTGTATTATGGAACTGGAAATGAGGCAGTCCAGCTGTATTACAGCTGGGTTCAGCTGGAATCTAGTTTTGTAATTTTTTGTAATTTTGTAATTGTAATTAATTACGATTTAGCCTCGAGTAGTTGCAAATGCAATTTCTTTTTTTATAACGTACCCAGGTAAAAATCAGTCCACTTCCAGCTGGATTATGGAACTGGAAATGAGGCCAGTCCAGCTGTATTACAGCTGGGTCCAGCTGGAATCTAGTTTTGTAATTTTTTGTAATTTTGTAATTGTAATTAATTACGATTTAGCCTCGAGTAGTTGCAAATGCAATTTCTTTTTTTATAACGTACCCAGGTAAAAATCAGTCCACTTCCAGCTGGATTATGGAACTAGAAATGAGGCAGTCCAGCTGGATTACAACTGGGTCCAGCTGGAATCTAGTTGGGTCCTGCCGGGTCCAGCTGGAATCCAGCTGGACTGCCTCACTTCCAGCTCCATAATCCATCTGGAAGTGGACCGATTTTCGCCTGGGCGTGTACTGCCTAGAGGTTTCGAAGGTAGGCCCGTGCTGTCGGTATTGAGAGCTCTGATGATACGGGGAGGGAAAAAGTATATGTTGGCGCTCGTGTCGTCCCCGAGAGTGGGGGCGTGAGGGCGTCTGTTTTGAAGGCCTCCAGCACGCGCTCCGTGCCTTCCGCCGTGCTTTCACCGCACGTTGAGGTGCGCCACACGCCGAAACGTTGTCCAAGATCGCGCTGAAGGCGGACAACTGGAGCTCCTCCCTCTGACAGCGTCAGCGACTCCAGTATCAGTTATAACTGTACACGCACAATTCACAACTTTCAGCGGTGGTGGTACCGTGGTCGGGAAAATCGCACTCGCTAGCTCCTGGGTGATTGGCTTCACTACAAAGATGCTTGCCTATGCCTTCCTGGTGTGAAAAAATAAAGTAAGGCTCTAATACTGCTCGTATATATAGCAAAACTATAATTACTTAAGAGTCCCATATCCATCCTCGTATTGCTGCTATTTTACGACGATCATCTAGATGGCAGCCATATTAATAGGCGCCAGTGCGCCCCCTATAGGTCATCGTAAAAGTGGCGAACATCATCAGCGATTTTTTTTCCTAGGTTCGCAGCCTCAAAGATTGAAGTGGTTCCCTAGCTGTCCTCTCGAAGGAGTCGCATTACCGTCCGGTGCTCCCTCGGCTGCCCTGGAGTACAAAGGAACGCCTTGTAGGCCGAGTCGTAGTGCGTGGATAACTCGGCTGCAGATCGACTGGCTCTTTTTCTTTCTTTACTTTTTTCGAGATAGTTTAATTTAATGTGCGAGCCACTTATGCCGCGTGCAGCTCGAGCCCCTCCTAGCCACCGGCGCCGGGTGGAAGAGGAGGAGGAGGAGGACACAACTTTATTTGAAATCGCGACACAAGGATGAACCTTCGTTCGTTTTGCGTCGAAAATAGTTGGAGGATGTCGATTTTTGTGCGCCAGGATGGCAAAGTTCTGACCGTCGGCAGAAACATTGGCATCGCATGGCCCGTCTTGACATCTTGCCATTGGTTGCTTTCGATTACCTCTAAAAATGGAGGCGTGACACGTTGACTGCGCAGAGCCTCAGCCCTCTCCCCCGAAGCCCATCGGCCGTTCCAACCCGTTGAAATACGGTCCCCTAGCCTCGTCAGAGGTCCCCTCTGTTCGGGTTGGGAAGAGGAACCTTAACCCTTTGGGCGTATCTCGTGGCCTTTGGTGTCGCTCTTGTTATTCCCGGCATAATTCTCTTCGTCCCGCCTCGTATCGGGGTGTATTTTGTTCCCACCACGCGATACCCGCTGAGATCGCCAGGGCGCGTGAGGCGGGCCTCAGCTGTCACGTCACAAATCTGGGGCGAGAACTCCGTTGGCGCGTCGTCGGCTCTTCCGCGGAGAAAGAGCGGAGAAATGACGTGCGGCGATAACTCGGGCGAAACGTCGTGCCCGGGGGCTGTGTGGCAACTTTCCCCGGAGCTGTCTGAAGGAGGCGATATGGCCTCAGCCCCGCAGACAGACGAGCGAATTCACGTCGAAGACCGGCCGGAAGAAGGGCAGTCGCCGCTGCTGCGTAGCGTCAAAAGGACGCGCTGTGCGCTCCGTCGACGGTCTTTGCTCCTCGGGAAGGCGTAACCCGATGCCCCGCTATCCGCGGCGATGGCTATCGCCGTCTGCCAAGTTCGGGTCGACGTCGGCTTCATCGCCGCTCTGGCGGCGCGCCCGCTCGCCTTCCGGGGAAGAGGTGTTGCTCGCGGCATGCCCGTGAAGCACAATTGCGTGGACACGCGCCGACTGGTGAACTTGACTGTTCTGGGCCGCCCGTGAGAACCGTCATTGTTGCGTGGTCGTGCTCGCGGCAAGCTGTCTGACTGTACGTTGAAAGGCTCGCAGCCCTTTCGGGATGGGCTGGTGTTGCATCTCTATGCGCGGGCGTAACGCACACTTACGTGATTGCACGTCGATGGGATAGCAGTCGGGCCGTGCCGGAGGAGCCGATTCTCTCCGAGGCCTGTTCGTATCGGCCATGGGACGCCGTATCGTCCGAAAGACGCAACCACAAAGGAGGAGCCTCCGCTAGCGTCCGTGAGAGCCGACCATTTATTACTTAAAAGACCATATTTAATGCCGCCACGAGATGGTCCGTTTTCGGTACATTTTGTGCATTCCTGGACTCGCTGATCGAACTACGTCGTGAAGTCTTCACTCCCCGATCAGGAACAAAACTACGACGTCCTGGCGTGTCCCAGCATGCATGATCCACGGGGTATGCGAGCGTCAGCGTTTGTCCAAGCGCGCTAGCTGAGCGTTTCAAGGAACTCGTGTGCGCCGAGAAGCTCAGGGAGAGAAGACGACGACGTCAGAAGGCCGAGTTCTGATTGGAATGAGGAGTGGGTTGGTATCAAGCTGGCTGCCTCTGTTTAGGCTGCACTCGCCGAGCGCGTTCGAATGCGGAACGTCGGCGTCTGGCGTTTGGACCTCGCTTTCAAGCGCGTTGTACGAGTGCAGTGGAGACGAAGTGGAGTCAAACGCTTTAGGCCTAACCACGAATCATTCGACCCAGATGTCGTCTCCTCCTCTCTCTCAGTTTCTCGACGCATAGGTCATTGAGATCACCGAAATAAAACTGCGGCTCGCACCTTTAGCGTCCTCTCAAAACGCTAAAATGATTTCTTTCTTCTCTTTTATCGTCCTTTTATTTCGCAAAATAGACCGATCTCACCAGCCAGTTTGACTATGCCACCGCTGCCGCAATGCATCGAGGGAGCTGAGTCCTAGAGGAGCTCTATCTTACTGCACGTGCGACAACCTCGCTAGAGCTCTGCGCGTGTGGAGCATGAGGCGGCACGAGCCGTCTTGTGCACTGCTGCCTTCCTCCTGCGAACTAAAGTTACGGCGGCGTCACGTATGCGCCGAACGCTTGGTGAGATCGGTCTATTAGATCAACATGGGCGGTCGTAATTAAATTAAGCCCCTTTATGTTTCAAAAGTAGCGCAAGGTGCGTCGATGCACGAGACACGTGCAACGTGCAGCCCTTGGGAAGATCATGGCGGCAAAGCGCAGCACGGAGCTAGATTTCAGGCGCCATGAATTTCTCAGAAGTGGCGCGCGGCACGTGCCTCGAGCATTTCTACAACAATGAATGGCGCCACTTTTCCCAGGATAGAGGGGCTTTAGTCGTAATGACTCGGAGCCAAAAAGTCACCTAAAAATATCAACGGGGCTGCCGCTCGAAATTTGAGCGCTACGGGCCTATACCCTGTTTTACATTAGGATGAACCCCGATGGACGCTGCGATGTAGTTGGAACTAATCCCCCACTGAGGGAGCGCCACGTGACTAGCAAAGCTCGAAATGGCTCCTAGCGTCCGTTGCAGCCCACCGTAAGATGAAACAAAGATCGCTGCATAATGAACCCGTAACTAGAGACCTTATGCCAAATTATCCGAGTATTGAGAAGAATGTTGGGAACATAAGTATTACACGCGCTGCTCGCGCTCGCCTTACCTGTATAAAACATTCGAAGTAAATAACCAAAATAAAGCGCGGACGATCACGCGTGCCAAGCGCTATTTGTTTTGGTGTTTTGGTTTTGAACAGTTCCGCTCAGCGCGCGTACCTCCACTCGCGCACGCTCCTTGGTGCCTGGGGAATCTAGTGAAAGGTCTGTCGGGATATGTACGTAGCGGGCTCAAGTGTCTACCGAAGGCGCATACTTGCCGGTAAGTTTTACGTCGTGAAATGTCGCGCCGCAGCTCATTTCCTGCGATAAACGAGAGCAACATGCTTGAGACGAGCACCGAGGATTGTGTTCATACTCCGTGTCACTAGTTGCGTGCAGTACGGGCGAAGGCAACTCCAGGCGAGGGGAGTAAGGGCAAACAAGAGGAAGGCTAAGGAGGAGGAGGGAGTTCTTACAGCGATAGCTGTTACGGCATCTTCCCACCACTGGAAATGACGTCCGTTGTTGATGTTGCAGTTATCGTTGTTGACGATGTAAGGCGTCCGTCGTCCATGTTGTCAAATCCTTGAAAAAGATCTCCCGCCGCCCATGGGAATCGAACCTGTGTCCTCTGCGTGCGAAGCGGAGGCCAAACCACGGAGCTACGCCGCAGATTTTTTTCCTTCTTTATTACGTGAAAGTTGTTTAACAAAAGAGCGGATCCAACTAGACATTCATACATATTTCCATAGATACATCCTAAGAAGACCTTATATACGAAGACGCAGATTCATCCTGACAGTGCAGTAATGTTATGGCATATTTCACAGTTTGGCGTTCGATTGAGTAGGTAGTGGCACACAAAGATAAATCCAAAACTTAAAAAATAAGTCTTCATTAAGAATTTAGCTCTTCAGTTTGATAAAAATATTTCCACGAGACATATGGGGTTGAACACAAAAAGAAACAAAAAACATAACCGTGGAAACCAGTTAGGTTGAACAGGTTATGCTGCATGAACGCTCCCAAATTGTGCCATTTGCTCCACAAATAGTGATTTTGTTTTGCGGGCTGGTTCGGCATTCCTGTCAATCATTCTACATTTCCAGAAGCTGTGTAGGCTTAGAAGTACGAATAAGTCGTATAGGACAGTTTTATCTTATGAAAAAGGAAGGAAGCGAATATTTTGGTCAGTAATATCAAAAACTTTCTTCCTATTTCTTTTTTTTTGCGTTCGTTGTTCGATGTTTTTAGAGAAGGCTTCCTCGCAGTAAATAAAACAGTACTATATAGTTTCGGGTTTGTTACCGAACGTCCAGTTAACAGACCACGGTGCAAATATCCCCTTACTTTCAAACCAAGTTTTAACGGACAATTTGAAGGGAAAAAGACGACTTAGTTGATGCTGGGACAGACATGTTTTTATCATCATAGGGATCAACGGGAAGCAACTTCAATAAAGTGGTAGAGGGAAAAGGCTTTCAACTATAGCCCTTGATAATTTTTTGCTCTTAACATTGAAGGAAAACTATGAGAAGTGTCTCTTTAGGAAATCGAACGTGTCTACAATGTATATATACCAAATACGGTCCTTGCAGTATTTGGTAT